>KL289366.1:1166-45935 GCA_000699545.1 Podiceps cristatus | reverse complement strand
TACTGATAAGCATGATTATTAACATACTAGTTTTCTTATACATGTGTATTCCAACTGTATATTTGGAAGACAAACACTTCTAGTCCAGGCATATACTATGGACCTGGGATTAGGTGAGGAGTTCGGAAAATGAGTTTTGATTCGTGTTCTTTCTCAGTTTATCTGTAAGACCTTCACTAAATCACTTTTGCCCCAGTTTATCAACATGTGCTGACTTACAAATATGACCGTGGCTCCACAGGATAGTGGTTACACAATTTTTCCCTGGAAAAGAGAGACTTAGGTTGAGACATTTTTTCTAGGATTGATCTATAGTTAACCTTAAGTGGTCACTAGGTCAAATACACAAAGGTGGAAGCAGGAACCAGAAGCTCATGTCAGCCCAGACAGGTTCCCTCACAACTAGCCTATGAATTCAGGCTGTAAATTTGGGCTTAAATCTCCTTGTGTTAATTTTTCCTGTGCAACAGCAAAACTTCAACTCGAAGACTGGAGCACACCTTCACTGAGAACAGCCTGTAGCTAGCAATAGTTAAGGCCACCCCCTGACGAGGCGGGAAAGTCCAGTTGTTTGGGGAATTTCCTTGAAGATTCAACAGAGCAACAGTGCTCTTCAAATTCCTGTTCCTCTGTCATGTCTACAAAGCAAGCAGCAGCCACTCTCTTATGTGGAACCTAATCCGCCAGTGAATGCTAAACATGGATTAAAATACCTACAGAAAAGCCCTCAGGCAATAGGCAGGCTGCCCTCAGTCCCAGATCTGCAGAGCAAGAGAAGCAACATGTTGCACTCCTCACCGAGCGCAGGGACAAGTCTGGGACATCAGCAAGGGCACAGCTCCAGGCATGGGGGAAGCTTTAGAAAGTAAAAGTGAGGTGATGCTGCAGTTCAGGCCTGGCTAAGGAGAAGGGCCAGCAGTGCAACTGCTGCTCGGGACTTGGTGCCTCTGGTCTGTCTCAGCACCTTCTGGGCCGGACCATAGTTTCATCAGCTGGCTATCCCACCTGGCTGTCCGCAGCCCTGGCTGTGTTGCTGTACCTGCCCATGCTTCTCCCTCCTGAGTTTCAGTGGGGAGCACTGGACTTTGTGTTTAAGGGTGTAGCTGGCTGTGGACTTTGGGCCAGGACTTGGGAGCAGCTCTTCCTCCAAAAGAGGCCTGGCAGGATCCTATTTTATTGTGTTTCAATGACTACCATATCACGTATGCCTCATTTGAAAGTAATAAGGATGTTGGAAGTGGGTGGAGATTTTGTTTGTTTGTTTAACTTGCAAGTCAGTAAATTCAGCCTGAGCTGTTGAAAGTCAAGCTGTTTTATTTTCCTGCATGATGACTCAGTAATTACACTAGTCATAAAGATTCGAGAGATCAGGTTAGGCTTTGCCGTTTGTCTTTGCTGGGATTGCAAGAAAAGAAACAACTGATATTTAATAAAATAATGTCACAGTTGCACAAGGAAAGGAATCCAGCTTATTTCCCCATATCTCTCTTTCCATTGCAGAGCTAACACTAGCAAAGGCAATTCTAAAATTTGTTGCAAAAGTCAATAAGCACAGTTCTTCATAAACATTGGGAGATTATATTCTCAGTAAGAACCTGTCATTTTACAGTCTTTCTGGGTAGAAAATTCGCTTCAATATATTAAATAACACTAGAAAGAAGCCTACCACTATAAACCAACACCAAAGTATGTTTTAGTTGAGTCTGAGTTCTTCTGAAACAAACCAAAGGTCCATCAAGATTGAATACTGAGGGGATGAAATAGGATTCAGACTAAGAATTACAGCTTGTTCTCTTATTCTCACTTTAAAAATATATATCATTTTGCCCAATACTTAGGTGTGAATTAAATACATTGCTGTAGAAGAATTTAATCAAGATTTTCAAAACAATGTGCCCATTATCTGATGTTACGTTCAACTGAAAATGAAAATTACTTTATGACCCTAATAAACAGTCAGAGATCAATTGTTGCACTGTTATAGATAGCTTAACCGCTGCCAAAAAAGAATCCTTCTAAAGACAGGAGAAGTTTTCTACCCATTCAGTTTGGACTTGGGAGTCTTAAGAAAATAAAAATAGTTTCTGTTGTTGTAATGTAAAGATTTTTCAAAGTTTGAAGAGTGCTAAATATAGTGCCTTTCCACTGATTAACACACACATCTATCAAAAATAGTTTCCTGTGACTTCTAAGTAAATAATATTCAGCACAACCCTGCTGTAATAAAATTGAGGGGAATTTTGCAGTAAGGAGCTTATCTTTACCATAAATCTTCCTTCATTATAGCATTTTGTCTGTCAAGATGGCTTAGCTATAGAATGGCATACATCTGCCTTCGTGACAGATGTGCTATATGGAACTGTTGTTGTTGCCATTAGTTTCAATGAAGGAGAATTGTGGGTAATTTTCAGAGACTGGCACTTTATCAACCATTACTACTCTTGCCCTCAAAACATTTTCATCACCTGTCAAAAATCTACCTGTATTTTAAGTCCTGTAACCTGCAGGTTTGCAGGGCTAGCAGAAAGTAGGCAAAAAATCAGGAAAAAGTGTGTTTAAACAGAGGAAGGTTTGGTAACGTCACCTCCATCCTGCGTAATCCCCCTTCTTTGAACTACTCCGGGGGAAAAGCCTTCATCAGAATTAACATATTCCATCTTCAAGGTCAAATGGGAATTGGCCTCACGCCCAAAGCCCCTAACAGGAACGCCGACTTCGGGCTGAGGAAGCGCGTTGTATCTTTCCCTGAGAAAACAGCGTGTTTCTAAGCAGAGGCAATGCAGCTCGTTAGGCCAAGCAGGCTGGCTGGACAGAACAAACCTCTGGGAGGGCGAGCCTGAAGGCCACCCTGGCCAAAGTACCATCAGGAGAGTTTGGAATTCACCTACACCTTTGAAAGTCCTTCCAAAGAGCTGCTAAGCTTTGGGGCCAGCTGGGTTTCAATAAAGTCCTTAAATGACGGGGCTCAACAGCCCATTCATGGTGAGGAACCTTAATCCTGGGCTGGTATCAAGTCCTACTGCCTGGAGTATCTGTAAAACTGTTTCCAGCCCCATGAATGTGAGAAATTTCTCCCCATGGAGAAGCCTAAACACAACCTTATTTCGTCCTTGCAATGGTGCAAAATGCAGAGAGGCAGCCGAGCTCTCTGTGCACGCACCTCTGTTGCTGATTGATAGAAGTCAGGCTGACTGATAAAAGACGCGAGCAGTAAAATTTAACCAATTTTCTTTGGGAAATATTTACGCTGCTCCTAAGGAGTTACTAGTGTTCAAATTTAAATCTCTTATTCTCTTTCATTTTTCTTTTCAAAATTCCCAGACCAAGGGAAGCTCTCTACAGATTAGTACACCACCAAATTTTCAGTATTTCATGTCTGGAATATGAGAGGGAGAAAATCTCTCTGAAACCTAAATATTTTCCTCCTCTAAAGACCAGACCCATTTTTGGGGAAAATATGCAAGAGTGTTCTCCTCAGGCTGAATGTTGTATGCAGTTTCAGCTTAATGCACAGCTTCATAACAGAGGTAGAAAATAATCAAAATGGGGGGATTTCTGGGAATACTGGCAGATCTTTACTGTGACTGCAGAGCAGATCCTGACACACTATGATACTGTTTTTGTCTTAATCGTCAAAAGTAAGCTATAGAGAACAAAAATTCTTTGTTTGACAGAAAAGCAATTGCTATTTCTTGTAAAACATATAATATATTCCAGAAGACCTAAGGGTTTACTTTCCAATAAGGATAGAAAAAGATGTGTGCCCCTCTGTGAGCTCACAGTAAGGCTGTTTCATGTAAAAAGTTGGTAATTAGTCCCTGAGTGAATAAAGTAGAAGAGAGAAGAGACTGATACTTACTGTAGCAACACAAAACACTTTTTCGAGCTGCTAGGATTTAAAGGGTGTGTGGGTGGGAGGGGGGGACCTATTCCTACTCGTTTAATTTACAAGTGTCTAAAGCTTGGAAAATGATTTCTTGCGTTAAGCTTAAACATGTGTACTTTAAATTGTTACTAACCGATGTAAAGATTGATAAGAGACATTCCAATTCTAAAAAGCAGACAGGAATGAAGAATTATATGAAAGCGTAAAGGACTGCTGTGCTGCACACATGAGCAGCAGATTGCACACTCATTGTACACCACTGCCTTCAGCAGACTTCCACCAGCATTGCTCCACGTGTCCCCAAGTTAACTCATTAGCATTCAAAGGATCTTTATCAAAAAGGAAATACTTGGAAAACGAAATCACATACCTTTAGCCAGAGTTATGTAATAAACACTTGCACAAAACCAAACCCAAAGTACAGGAAAACCATCTACTTACAAACCACAGTTACTGCTTAATAACATCTGTTTCGCTATCAGCTAAATACTAAGTACCAGAAGTAAAAACTGTATAGTGTTTTTTGTTCTACCTGCAGAACTTGCTGCTACTGGAAAGAACTTAATATGCACATGTTTTCCTTTGTTGTATTCATCTTTATTAGAGCTAGAGTTTGTGATTCTCTCTCAAAAATACGTAATTTATATTGCAACTATGTGTTTGACAACCCCCTTTTTTAAGGATATATGAAATATCATATGAGAGCTTGAGACATGACATTGGAGCTTTACACAGTGCTCTCAGCACATGTCCTTTGACTTCTGTCTCTGTTCAGCTTGTCTTGTACATTTATTGTTAATGGACATGCGATGAGAGCACTTACCAAAAGTCATATCCAAAAATCTTGGTTAATTCATGAAGACTCAGTTCCAAAAATATGTGACTGGTCATCAAGTTGCCTCTTCATCCCCACTGTTATGATTGTAGACCTGGAGAGATCTACACACAGATGAATTGTGTAACGATGCCCTAAACTGTAATCATTTGGACTATGAGTATCTGATTCAGTACAGAAATAGGAAAATTCCACATATTTTCACTGATAACTAATAACATGTTGTTTACAAGCACTGAGCCTCACCACAAATATCAAGAATTTATGCAGAGGAAATACATTATTTCCTCAGGCTGGATGTGGAATAGAAGCCCCAGAACTACTTTTGTTTACTGTTAGTGTTAATTGGACTTGTTTTTACATCTGACTTCAGTGCTTATGTTGCCACATATGAGTATTTAGAGAACTGTCCACTGAGATGAGAAAAAAAAAAACCAACACAGACCTCCTTCCCTCGTAGTTCTGCAGCTTCCCTGCAATTCAGGCAGGCCAGGTAGCGGATGAGCGTATAGGAACATCTACTGCCAGAAGCCACCAATCCTGTATATGGGGGTAATATAGATAAAATATTATGTCTCCTTTTGACTTGGAGTATGATATCAATACAGCTGAAGACAGAAAGCATCTCTATGAAACATACATTGAATTCACCACTTTTGAAGAAAAATACAGAAAATTCACAGTTCTTAGATTTTGTTTCTTCTTGATCTTTGTAAAAATTGATTTTGTGATGTTGCCAATAAATATATATTACATGCAGTAACATTTAGACAGAGCAAAAATGAGAATAGTTTTCCAAGAAGTCAGCACAATTTAATAGCACCGTATGATTGAAAGCAGGCAGACAGCAGCAGAAAGATGCTCTTTGAATTTAAAGAAGGTTGAATCAGCTTACACTTTTTAAAACTTCCTGATGTTTAAACTTATTTTTAATGGGAAAAAGGGTTTCAAATACTGATTCTGAAATCATTATATATTTTATTTGCTATTTAACACAATTTAATCTCCAGCACAGTTCCTGTTTTATGTGGGAATTTCTTATGTTCTAACAATTCATTCATGATCGCATTTTGCATCTGAAAGCAGCCTATTTAAAATAATTGTGATAATTGATACTGTGCTTTGCTTAACTTTATAAAAATATGCTTAGAATACCCAGTTATTAAAACAGGTTACACTCGCTACAAAATATCTTGGGAGTTTTATGTAGGTATGTAAAAAAATAAACAGCTATATTTTGTGTGAGAAAATGTCCAGTGCAATACATGAAAACATGATTACCCAAAGATCTCCAGAGACTCTGGCAGAAAGATTTTGGATAAATGAGTTTGAATAGCTAAGGGATCACGCATAGCAGCTTTGAAGTTTCCAGTTCTCACTCTGGACCATGCAAAGTTTAGACAAGTCTTGCTGGACAGCTGTCATAATTTAAGTACTGCTGGTGAGTTCCTTCAGCCAGCTAGCAAAATTCAGATGGAGGTCGCGTCCCCAGTTCCCAAGCAAGCAGCACAAATCTGGGAGCCACTTGCTTCATTTCCACAATGAAACTGGGACAGGAAAGAGGCAGGCAGCAACGACCACAGCAGGAAATGCTCACCCCACCTCATCGAGGAGCACACCTGAAACGCAGCCGGCAAGCTCCAGAGATGCTCCTGCTTAAAGCCTGTAACTTGGGGCCTGAAGGCTGCGGGTGCTACCCTGGGCTGCCACTGGCGTCCTTGGCGTCCTTCCTATCCTCTTACCCTGAAGAAAATTTCCCTCATGTTCCAGCACACAGTTATGTGCAGGAACCAATATTCACTCTATTGAAAGCATTTCCAGGAAAAGCTGCAGTGAGACCCAATTTACGCAGCCTCCCAGGCTGCTAGTGGATTGGGGGACTGACACGCGTTCCTGTGTTGCAAAGGAAAACACTCATTTCCCGTCCAGTCAAAGGGTGGCAAATTCCCCATCTCCCGTGCTCCAAGAAGAGCCATAGAGGAGCAGATCTGTCTTTATTCAAAGTGAATTAGCAGCAGTTATGCTCAGTATTGCCATACTTTAGCACTACAAGACACTGTGTTTCAGTACTCTGCAGACGGTGTCAATGATCAAACATCAACCAAAATAAGTTTTCACAGCAAGACCACTTTGATCACTTCAGTCTTTCTGCATTGCAGCAGCGCTGTAATTTGCAAGCTTTGGAATAACTTCTGCATTCTCCAGACATGTCAAAAGATGATGCCATCAGAGTAACTTTTACACAGGGAAGCAAATAATGAGGAGTTAATAATCTGGCATTTATCTTCAACCAGCATTTCCAGAGCTTGAACTTGCTGTATAGGAATAGAAGATAATCAAACAGAGGTAGAGGGAACAAACTGTACCTGCCTTACTGATGCAAATGCCCCTATTGTCCAATACCAAAAAAAAGGAAGGAGGGGGGGAAAAAAAAAAAAAAAGTCAGTGTTGGATTTCAGAAACCATATTCAGGTTAAAGGGCACCATTCTTATCTGGTATTCAACCCAAAGGACAATGATTTAATTTTATAAAGATCATTAGTCAATGAAATATATATTTTAGAGAGTTTCTAGTAGGGAAGATTATTTTGGCAGTCACTGGAGTGTACCAGATGGTTCATTAACATAGGCTAGACAAGTCAAAGGCTTTCAGAATCATTTAGAAAATGTCAAACAGAAACAAGAACCCTGTCACTTTTTATTAGAATTAACTACATCATACCCTGGACACAGATTTCACCTTGGGTCAGAAAAATTAATACAGAATTATATGAATTGTGTAACATACTAGGTTAAAGATAGGGCTTCCTCTTGGGACTCATTTGCTAGCAATATATTATGGTCTTCTACTTTAGGAATCCTCAACCTTTCTTTTTGTAAGCTATGAAAAGAGCTGACCTTGCTCAGACTCCATTGGTGTCTTAATTGATTTGAGGTATATGCAGAATTTCAAAAAGACATTCCGCTAAAGCTCTTTTGTGATCATTTTCCCAGGAAAGCTGGCAAAAGGGTTCACTGAATATTCAGCAGCTTGTAAAGTATGCTTTTGTCAGGAGGAAAAAAAATACATCCATTTAGTGAAACACTGCCTTCATAAACAGGAATTAAAATGCAACTGAATTGCTGTTACTTTTTCTTTTTTTTTTTTTTTTTTTTTTTATCATTCAGATGTCAAAAATCTTGAGAACTTCCAGCTTGTGGAAGGTGTTCAGGAACAAGTGAATGCTGCTCTGCTGGACTACACAATGTGTAATTACCCACAGCAAACAGACAAATTCGGGCAGCTTCTCCTGCGACTACCAGAAATCCGGGCCATCAGTATGCAGGCCGAAGAATACCTCTATTACAAACACCTGAACGGGGATGTGCCATGTAATAACCTTCTCATTGAAATGCTGCATGCAAAGAGAGCATAAATTATACCCATTAGAGCTTCTGCTTTCAAGGAAAAAAAATATATTCTGAACTGCTCCAAGCAACACTAATTAAAACGTGGTTTTAAGACTTTACAAAATGGTATAATAATCAAATACTAATAGTAAATAAGTGATGTATCAGGGTATTTGTATTGCAAACTGTGAATCATGTGCTACACATCCCCAAAGGAATCTATATAGGACTTTATACCGGAGTGAAGTGAACTTACCAAGTGGATACTATCACCAATGTCAACATGAAAAAGGACAGAATGATTCTTGTATATTTAACTCTGCTGATTGCCAATATGAAGAAACTTAGAAGAAAAAAACCTGATCCATATTATTGAGCTAAGACAGGGGGGAATTTGAGTGCACTAAATTCCTTCACTGTATAGCAGGACTGCTAAAACAGTTATAATAGAGGCAAAACTGCATCTATAGCATCTTCTGTCATCCTTCCAAGGACCCAACACTTCTTCTGTGATAAACAATGTGGCATCCAGGCAACAATCTGTAAGAGAGAGCTGGCGTAGGCCACGTGCTATGTAGTATCGCCACCAAATCCGAAGAGGCTGGTTTTGACTGTTGGTCTCTCAGGCCTGCAAATTGCTAATACGAAGAGTCTGTTAGCCAGTTAGCTTGGCATTCTTACTATGTTCTGAAGTTCATTTTGTCACGTGTTCATGTTGTTCTACCAAGCAGTATCCCTCTTCTGCTAGTTATCAGGTAGCTATTAAATAGCTAAAATAAATATTTCAAAACAAATTAGCCAGTTCACCTAGATGCTTAACTAGTGCACTGGCTAAAATATGGCTCTGCTATATATTCATGGCCTTTTCCAAATAAAGGAAATGGAGATATTTTAGCCATCACAAACAATAGCTTCTTTGACCAAAAGGAGGGGAAAAAGAAAAAAAAGAAAAAAAAAAAAAAAAAAGAAAGAAAGGTTAGGACACCAAATACTGATGTTAAAAAAACTGAAAATAAAGTTTAAAAAAATGCATGTAGTGATGTAAGAATAGACAAACAAATTGTGTGGCCTGATGATGGCATGGAGCTCATTAAGAAATGATCTTTAAAACTGCCAGTAACTAAGAAACTGAATTTCAACTCAAAAATCCAATATCTAATGCAACTTTTTCTTTTTGAAGTTAGGTAATACACACCTTTTAGGCAAAGAAAGAAGAGTGATACTGCTATGTCTATGTAGGCCAAAGTCTGCTGCAGAACAAATACTAGAGAAGAACAAACAATTCTCTCTCTGTCCAAATGAAGAAATCAGTGTTAACATGTAGTGCCACAGTTAAGTCTTGCCTTATTTCATTACCCTTAATGGTAACCGTGCAGGCGTGGATCAACATACGTTTAAAATAAAGTATTAATCTCTAACATTAACAAAAACATAGTGTTTACATTCTTTAGGTCCTGTGGGGAAAAAACTGTGATAAAATTGCAGAGCAGTGATTTCCTTATTATTTCTTTTAATCTGGTAATTATTTTACCAGTACTTAATTACTGTATGTCGTGAGACACTAAAATCAATAGGGGTATTTCATTTTGACTTTAATTTTTGAGATTATTGGCTGCACAATCACTTGTAGAAACTGTATAAAATCCTAATCCTTTAATTTTTTTCATGAAGATTGCTGGCTTTTGAATAGTTTATTTATATTGTATATGATAGTTTCCACTGTAGACAATTATGATGCTAATTTATTGTTCTTTGGTTTCATCTTTATATAAGATATAGCCAGAATGAAGAAGCCAAATATATGTGTTTACTGTAGCATGTCTTCAAGTTAGTGGAACAAAGTTCAGGGACACACAAGGGTCTTTACAAATTAAAATCATTCACTTGATTAAATGTCTGTAAATCTTCATAATCCTAAATGTAGTTTATTTAAATCTATTGTAAATTATGTGAGTTGTAGCTTTTTATGTTTCATGTGGACTTGAAAAGGTGCATTTCTCTTACTTTTTTCCAACCATTCATACATTGTATACCAAAGACATCAGTTATTACATCTGCATTCGTACAAAGCACACTATTTTAATTGCCTGTATTAATCAGCTGTAATATTCTGTCCATGCATAGGGTACAAACACAGCAAAGCCTAGGGTCTGCGACTCCTAGATGCCTGTCTTATATCACAGAACACACGTACGATCGTACGGACCAAAAGCAAACCAAGTAGAGCTCCCTTAGTCATCCCACACAGCAGACATGCAAGCGTTACTTAAACAACAGCCTTCTCCCTCAAACCAACCAAATTAACAGAAAGTAAGATGCAGGTGGCAATTGACAGCAGCTGTGAAATACATTTACCCACGTGTACAAGATAAGTGTGGTCATTCTTTCCTTTTTGAAAGAAAAACAAAGCATATTTCAAGTGTTTGCATTCTGTATTTCTTCTTTTTTTCCTGTTGAAATGCTACAGTGAATCTTACTGAATGTTAAGAAAAAGGCTTAAAAAAAGTTGCTAACAGTATTCACAGCACCATTATCTATATACAGAACAAAAGAATTAAAATAAGGTTGTAGAAAAGAACAATTTTTCATACCATTTAATGGAAACAATTTCAGATAAACTAACATAATATTTGCCCACATCCGTGGTTCCAAGAATCCCACCGGATTGCCCGAAGTACGCGAACAAAACCGAACCAAAAAATCACCAGAAACCCCCCTCCTGTTAATTGTTAACTACTTTGTAACCAGACATTTGCTTCTGACTGCCTTATTGATTACAGGACATGTTAGTAAAAGCAGACTAAAATTCAAAGGGTTTGGCTTTGGCTGGTTTATTATAGTTGTTCTGTGTTTGTAAACAGACAATCTGTAAAGTCTGACTATTTGTATTACAGATGTTCTGCAGCTGCCTTGGATTTAAATCCATGCAACTCTTAGAATGTGCAGTGAGTTACTTGTTGAAGTTGAAGTTCTCTTACTGTATCGGTGAAATACATATTGTCATGTCAATTCTTGCCAGGAGTTTCTCATCGCCAATGGAATTATTTTTTTTTCAGTATTTCAATAAATATTGATATGCCAGTGCTGATCACTTTTTAATTGTCTTTATAACAACATCAATCCACTGAAATGAAGCACCAGTCAAAAATCAGTTACTCGGAAGAGGAGAGTAAAATGCAGGAGCAAGAAGAGCACCAAAGAGAATTTGATGTAGAGTAGAAGACGCAAATGTGGAGAGCAGCACCTTCAAAAGCTCAGACAGTGATGGTGAGATTGCCTAGGCTCAAGTAAAATAAATACAGCTAAACAGATCAGAAAAGCTGAACCTCTAATAAAAAAGGAACTAATCGGTTAATACTTGCAAATTAATACCTGTTATCTCTTATTGCACACTTAATTTTCGCTTTACACGTTGCCCATAAAGAGTTAAGCATCAGAGAGGGAAAATGACCGAACAAAAGAAAATCAGGTAACAGGATCCAGCGGAGCTCAGGATAACCTCTCAGCAATGTAAATATGCGGCAGGGCCAGGGGCAAACCCACAGCTTCCAACACAACTGCCAGCGGAGGCTGCCAAGGAGGCAGATGTTACTGCTACTAGAGAAAAATATTTTCCTCAAGTTGCCCTCTGGCTCATCTGATTGCCGTTTCGAGAGCAGGAGGTGAAGTGGTCCAAGAGAGCTTGTCAGCAGTACCCTACTGTTTTGAGACCAAGTCCACTGCTTCCCCTGAACTGTCTGGTAGTTGAAAAGGGGCTGTTCTCCGAGGTGCCAAATGTTAATGCTTCAAGGGGAAAAGCAGGGCTATAATTAGTTATTTACAAATCCTGCACTCAATTCAGCAGTGCAATAAAAACAGAGTAAAACAAATAGGATCAGGTAGCTTACAAGCGAGGAAGGGTGATCTTAACTTTTAGGAATCATAACTGAAAACCATGATTCACATAAAACTCAGCCGATTTCAGGAATGATATGTTTTAGTTAGCTTTCCTTATGAGATATATTTTTAGGGGATATATTTACTGTATACACTACATATTTAAATTATGAGGGGATTTATTTTTAACTGAGTTTGACACCGGTTCTGGAACAATCTGCTGTAGGTTTTCATTAGAAACATGGAAAGATTGAGTTCAATGTAACACAGGTCAAGTCAGTACAATACTTGGTGATCTTGACAATTTCCTGGAATACTGAGTAACACTTTTTATTAACCCCTAATTTGAAGCCCATAGACTAGATACATCACAGAAGTTCTAACAATATTTCTACTTTCTCCAACATAGTTGCTCTTGCTTTCCAGGAAAATTCTGTATAGGTGCATCTGCTAGAATTTGGAATGGCGGACAAAGAGCATTAAACTAACAGTAACCCAAGAAAATTAAAGACAAACTTTTAGGGGCATCAGATCCTAGAGCTATATAACGCTGCGGTGCTGGCATGAGCCCAAATACTTCTGTGCCAGTCCAGCAACTTCAGTTGCATGTAAGTCTATAGAGAAAAGATTTATTTTCTAAGGGCAAGGTGCCAACAATATGAAAAGCTTTTGCTAAATGATAAAGGGATAAGAGGGCCTGACCCCCAGATGGAGCACAGACATGACTACCCTGACATCGGTGGACCTCAGCTGAAGAGACCAACACTAGAAGCTACTTGACAGACATAGTTTGGTCCAGCACACACCAGTGGGACAAGACAAAGCTTCCCTTCTTTAAGCACGCTTTCCAAACCTCTTATTTTTGCTCCTCTGCAGAACAAAACCCTCTCTGATTTACTGACAGTCTTGAAGTCTCTCGTGCAGGCTTGGACTGGCAATATCTAGTGAGTTGCTCCGAGAAGGTCCTGACCCCTACTTCCTAGTCACTGTGACTTCCTTTAGTCCTAGACAAACCATCAGGCCTGTGGCAGTTTCTGCTATGTTGGCCGGTGCGCGCCCAGGTGGATAATTCAGAGGCAAGGTAAAGCAAGATGGTATGCAGACTCCTGATGCTGCCTGTATTCACAGTGGCTCAGCTGTAGTGCCCTGCTCAGACCACTGGTGCCCTGCCTCGGAACGGACTGCAGGTTTTAACATCAGTTAGTAATAGAACATGGGCTGAAAAACCTAGCGTTGGAGTCTCAATTCTGCCCACTCACATCTTGCTCTTCCTACGCTTCAGGATCGGTAAAATTCCCTGTAAAAGGGTGAAATGACTCTCGGTCTGCCATGCAGGGTGTTAGGGTGCTTCCAGTAACACCAATCACTTATCATGCTGCTGCAAACCAAGATCTTCACAGTGCAGGAGCCTCCCTGTGCAGCATTCACATCAGTCACCCTGCGACTGATGCTGCTGAGTGTTTGCTGGATACTACCAATCCAGGCTGTCAGCTGCAATTATATAGTAAAACAGGGACTCTGCTCCAGAGGGAATAAAGGGTGTTTGTGGGAAAGACCCCAAACAAGTCGCTGTTTGTACAACAGAAACTGCTGACGGCCATTCAGTAGCTGCTGGCACGCCTCCAGACGCATGCACACATGCCTCATACCACCTATGGGAATTCCTAAAGCACATGCAAACATCCGGTACTTCTGTTCCTATATAAAATATATCATGAGACACGGCTCCCTGGGGCGCACTGAGCTTCGGTCACCCGCGTGGCTGGATCCCTGTTTCGCAGCGGTGTCCTTCCACCCGTGGAAGCAGAGGAGTGTTGGTGCAGGATGCCGGAAAAGGGAGGCAGGCCGTTCTAATCAATACTGCCGTGCTTGCATCTTGCACTACATCACTATAGCTGTGCTGCTGATCTCAACCCGCCTGTATCAAAGAAGGGAAGTTCTTTAAAACACTCTGCTTCCTATAGCAAAACAGCACATTACAGCTGTATGTTAAGAGCAGGTCGGTGGGACTGCCTGTGTGTGTTTCAATTCCACAGTAAGAAATTTGGAATATTGTAAATGTCTGTTATGATCAGTCCATAAACTACAGTAGAAAGCAAAAGAGATAACAGGGGAGGAATAACTCCAAAAGAAAATAAAATAAAAAGGAAGCACATAGACATGGAGGAGACACAAGGATATTTATGTTTCATTAATATTTGATCTTGATTCACTTTTAATCTAAAGGCAAAAACTAAATAAAATATGCTGGATTATTGTCATTGCTTTGAAGTACTAACAAGGCCTGAATAAATTATCATTTATGTATTTTAGCGATCTGCCACAATAAGTGATATTGTTTTTAATTTTCATTTAATAAACATAGTTTTATTTTACATTGTATATAAATTTCAGATAAAAAACATGGCATGGAATAACTTATTGAATTTGTTTAGTCAATTCATTCGACTCATGCTGTGAAAACAGAAGCTTTTTATTGGACTATGTTTTTATTTAAAATGAAACACTATAGCTGCCTCGCAAACTATGTCAAATTGCTTTTTCACTTAGCAATTTCGGTTGAAATTCTACAGCAATGCCCTACTCTTCCTAAGACCACCTTCCTGTGAGTCCCACAGCACGCGGGTTTGCAGTGGCAACCTCCCCCCAAGTCCTGCGTGTCTTCGCATACGAACCTCAGACGGTGAAGCTGAGGGGGGTGCTGACCCTGAGGAGGTGGGGCTGGGGCGCATCTCATGATTTTTGTTACGTTGGTCTCCCTCCTCTGCTCACGTTACCGAAAACCCAGTAGATCTTCCCCACTCCTGCCCAGTGATAGACCTCGTTCTTTACATGAGCCTCTCTCTGCCTGTCCACTGCTTTCGTACCACTCAGATTCCCTCCACCCTGATTCATGCTGCACATTTCTGCTTTAATTTTCCTTTTCTTTGCATCACAAAGAAAAATCACTAGCCAGCTTTACCCAATGCATCAAGATTTTCAGGAGAGTTTCCTATATGTTGGGGAGGGGGAAAGGTCAAGGCCACAATATTGTCTGCATGTTTCGAAGCAGCAAAGTGACCACAAATGTCAAAACAGGAAAGCGACTGCTGGACCTGGTCAGACCAGGCTGCAGAAACCCCAGCCAAAGGCAAGACAAGGTCACCAGGCAATTCGCTGTGTCTTGGCTTACAGTGACCAGCTCTACTGACCTAAATAATCAACAATTCTTACCAAACATTGTTTTCAGAGGGAAAATAGGAAACATCCAAGAACTTTAGTTCAAGAATGGCACATAAATATTAACAGTGGAATCTAAACAAAGGAGCGGCATCAGGGCTAGGATTAAATTATTTTAAGACAGACTTTTTGCTCCAACAACATGCTTAGCAATATTCAGTGTAACCAAGAAAATAGCCTTTACCAAAAGAGTCAAGGGAACTTTTTTTTTTTTTAAAATATAGCTAACTTTGTCACAACTTTACCCCTTGGGCATCCTGCAGGGAAAAAAGAAAACTACAAAGAAAACCCACTGTACTTTCTGGGATGATAGATTTAAGACACCTTTCCTTGCCATCAGAACAGCTGGCTGGGACCTCATTTGCTGTGCCAGGGTCCTGAGGAAGTCCGGCAGAGCAGCATCAGCAGCATCTCGGTAATGTTTTGTTGAGGATGGAGCAACAACTCCAAGGAGGCAGCAGGGGCATTCACTGCAAGCGAGCGCTGCACGGCCTGACCGCTCTGTGTGAGATGGTACAGCACATTGGGGCAGGGGTTGCCAGCCTGTGAACAGATAGAGGAGATAGATTTAGTGAGATTATCTGCTCATCTAGAACTATGTCCCCCCATTTATAAACTCGGAAATAATTAATAATGCAGAATCACTGTCAGTTTATTGAGTTGCAAAGAAAATAGCAGAATTTTAATAATATTTTAAAATATTTAGACTATAATTGATTTATTAAAGGATCGCTGGACTGATGCTATAAGCTTCATCCCAACTTACCTCTCACCTAATTTTTTAAATTTACATAGTGGCACTTTTTGGAGGTTGATTTCATGTGAACAACTACACACAGAAATAATATACACAAAATAAGAAAAAGAGCTCCAGAAAGGAAGTGATCACTTTAGGGTGATAAAATCGAGGCCAAGGACACTAGAAAAACCCTGTTTTCTTCCTGGTAGTTCCTTTGTAGTTGTTCTGCTTTGTTTCAATGCCTTCTCATGAAAGCTGTAAGTAATACAATACAAACTAATGTAGCCAGGAAAAAAAAAAATGATAATTCCTTTGTAGTTTAAAGAATTATTTTAGAAAAAGTATATGTACAGACATACTTGACATATTCCAGAAGATAGATAAAAGAGCAAAAAGTCTCACTCCACTTTTCTTAAAAAAGAAAAAAAAAATCTGTTCTAGTTTGATAGGTCTGTTAGACATGAGGTATTTGAGGCTCAGGTCTGTAGTACAGCTTTATGACAGCTGCTTCCTGGAGATCCAGAGCAGACAGCCGAGGAATCCCTAATTCGCTTCAGTCACAAACTCCCCCATATTCCTGGAAAGTCCCCGGGATGCGCTGCCTCGATCCTCTCACCTGTAACACACAGCCAAGGCTGACCTACATCCTGTGCAGTTCCAGAAACATGATGATCTGTCACAATAACATTTCAAACCCGTAAGAAACACGAGAAGTGGTTGATAAGTGCCACCATGACGCAAGGTGTTGCGGGTGTATCCACCTGGAGGGAGACTGGCCTCCTGGAGAGCAACTCAGAGGTTGGATTTACCAGGCAGAAGGCAGCTTTTGCGCACATCTCCTGGCGTTCACAAATGAAGCCTGGCTTTGGGGATGGCCTTTTATTGACAGACTCCCCCTGTCCCAAGGTACTAAGGAAGGAAAGGGAAAGAACTGAAGAACGATGCAAGCTTTCCCAGGAAGAAACACAAATGAGGATGGATTCCCTCTTTCCATTTCAAAGGATTTTTCTTCAAGTGATTTGATATCATTTGAATCAAATGTAAGCAGAGATTTCAACATGTTTCTTCTGAGAGTATTAGTCTCTAACAGCTCTCTCGGTCTCTCTCTCCCCTCTGATTTCCCCAAACGCATGATGTGCAGTTGTCAGCGTGCTAAGTTAAGTGTTCCTCCCTTAGGTCATTATTTCCACTCTCTAATTGTTCTTTCAGCCTTCTGTAGTATTATTGTTATCCAGATTGTGTTGGTGCTGCTTTCCAAACACAGATGAGTAACAGTTCCTGCCCTTAAGAGTGTATGTTCTCGAAATAAACCTTTCAAATTCTCCACCCAGGACAAAACACACCAATTACAGCTGTAACGGTCTTCAAAGGTTTTTCAGACACTCTGAATTCCTATTTCTGACATGAAGCCAAATATACAACTTTTATTAACATAAAACTAAGTGGGGCCTTTTCCAAGAAACTGAACTTGGATTACAAAACTGATCTTAAGGATCTGAACTTCCTCAGAAATAAAACCTGGAGTTACAGACCTTTGCCATGCCTCATTCCTGTAGGTACCACGTACCTCAGAAACTACAAAAGGATCTCTGTGCCCCAGCCCAGGTTGGTTTACGAGCAACGCTTACACGGCACGTGTATGGTAGGTACAAGCAACAAGACATTGTTGATGGAAATCTTCCTCCTTTTACTGTCTGAGCTGGTAAAAAGGTAGTTAGCAGACTTGTTACACAGATAAGTTAGAATGGAAAAATTAAAAGGCAAAGCTTTGGGAGAAGCCATGCAAAGCCACAATAGAAATGCAAACAAATTAATTCCAATTAGAACAGAGTAGCTGAAAATGACTCGGGGATAGTCAGTTCACTTTATTATGCAAAAGTTTATTTCCATGCCCATTCACATAACATTGTTTGGGTTTTGGTCACTCTAATGCACTGCAAAATGTAAACTCCACAAGCTAATCAATCCAAGAATGCATTTTTCTGCAAGAGCTAGGAAGGAGAAAGATGGCATGGAGTCATTTAAAAAAAAAAAAAAAAAAAAGCAACAACCCCCAAAAAAAAAAAAAAAACAAACAAAACCCCAAACCAACCAAACAAAAAAACTTATCCCAGGTAGAACTGTATTTAAGAGAACAATCACCTCAAAATATAAAACTTAGCAGTTAGTTTAGGAATGGGTCTCATTCTGTATTTGCTGTTGAAGTGCTGAGCATGAAGATGTGCTTGGTGATACCAACACGCTGGGAAACATCTTTCTCTATCACACTGACCTTTGATTATTACATATAGGTTTGTGGCCACTGACTCTCCTGATTTGTTTTGCTGCTGTGTAATTCCTTCTAAGTTACACTAAAAAAAATGCCTACTTGAGTCATGGGAGAACATTTTCACAGCACACAGTGCGCGGAAAGTTTTACTGCTGAGCTTTCGGAGGCACTTAGCTCACCATGCAGATACTCAGCCGATTGGGTTGCTGAACTGTAATAAAAGACATCATTAAGCGAAACATTTGATAGAGGTACTTGGCTCATTGGGTCAGCGGTTATAGTTATAAGGAGCTCCTTGTGAAACTAATAGATTAAGAAATGAGCTCTTCTGATTTCCAAGACCAGCCTCTCTTTTTAAAAGAGGAATACATGGCAGTTTCTAGTAATACACGTAATAACTTAAGATATTTTCAGGAAGACCACAAGCTGCTAGTGTCAAAGCTGCAAAACACTTAGGTCGTTGGCATGTACAACCAGCACTGACATCAATAAGTTTATGTTACAAAACCCACCGGGACTCCATGTTGTACTGTTATGATGAAAGTGCTGAGAGGTTCACTATTTTTTAAGAATTTGTTCTCCAAGTCCACTGCAGCCTTGCAGTGAAGCCAGACAAATCTGTTGAAACATACCAGTTACACAATCTCTTTCCAAAAGCAAGACAATATCCCCTATAAAGTTACCAGAAGTTTGGGCTTCTTACTCTTCCTCTAACCTTCATCCTATTCACTCCCCACCTACCTCCACCACAAACTCTCAAGCCTAGTTCAGGCCTAACTCAGTGGCCAACAACATCACATTGGTTTGATTTTCATGCTTTAAATAGAGCGTAGCCAGCACTAGAAAATTTGGTGTTAGCTGGCCCATGTGTAAGCCCCGGTGCAGCTGCTGACCAGCTATTTCATTACTACAGGTGTACCTCCAAGTAAGCAGTCACAGAGGCCACCAGCCTCTTCCCCCTGCCCCACTCCTCTGCTCTGAAATGTCCCCTCAGGAGACCGCCTGGCTGTCCCTCGCCAACTGGTCGGGACAGCCAGCTGAGTGCGACCGTGCCCAGCTGCACGAGAGCCAGGGGTGGGAAGGAAGTCGCCATACAGCAAACATTTTGGCTGCCTCTTTAGAAACATTAAGCCCGTGAAACCAGAGTGAAAGGTAACGTATTGTTTTAAAACATTAAAGCAAATGTGCTGACAATGTAGTAACTAAATCCAGCTGTAGGAGAAGAGGCAGAGTACTGGAACACAACTTCCAGCTTTCCTTGGAGAAAGGTGCCTAATCTGGAAATACATCCCTAAGAAAATTCTGCTTTGGACCTCCTAGTTCAACCACAGGTAAGAACAAGTCTCCTTTCTTCTTTGACACTACCAAGGGTTTCCTGATGAAGTAAGCTGTGGGTGATGGAGCAAATTATGGAACTCCTGGGCAGGGTCCCCACATGTTTCACATCCTTGGCTTCCTCAGAGAGGAATCTGTTTCAGAGGGACACTTGTCATTTCAATTACACCCAAATGGACTGGATCCACTTGTGACTGGTGGCATATAATTTAGTAAAGGGTAAAGCAACAGAGCACAGCTCTTACAGATTTTTTAAATTTTTTTTTCCCCTTCAAAATACTGAATTTCAAACATTGAGAACAGTGTGCTCACACTCCAGCTCTGGCTGTTGCAGCACATAGTAAAGTGCTCATCACAGTAAGAGTAAAGCAGCAACATGCAATGTGAAACCATTTCCATGAGTTTTTCTATCACCTTACCTTAGCAGTGAATGCTTTTATGTTCAGAGGTTGAAATACAGCATGTCTACAACAGTGTCTCTAATAGTATCATTGATAATATCTCTATGTTTTGGTTTGTGGGTTTTGTTTTGTTGTTTGTTTTTTTTTAAAAAAAAAAAAACAACTATCAAATGTTTTTGTGCAGGAAGATGCATGTTTGTCACTAGTACGACAAAACCCTGACCTGGTTGAGTACCTAGCTACTACAACATCCATCTGAAAAAATTAAATGCTTAATAAAGGAATAGCAAACAAGAGACAGCACTGCCATCATACTTCACTACTACTACCCATATGAAACAGTTCAGTTGCTTTGTTGCCTCTCAGTTTTTCAGGCTCCACTACTTTCATTCTTATGCCACCTCCTGCCTTGATTTTAATCAGCAAAAACTAAATAGCACTAAAAACCAAAAAAGCACGGTTTTCTCAGAATCTATTCACTCATCTGCTCCAAGTCTAATGTCATGTGGCTAAACTATCATTAAAATAATTGCCTCTAATAGCAGGTTATATATGACTCCCGAATCAAAGACTACGGCTACTTGTATAAAATGCACGGCTATATGGGAGAAACACAAGCATTGTTTCTTAAACAATTCATTTGCTGTTTATGATATCTAAATTCCATAAATAATGCAAATTTAAGGGGGGGAACCCACCCTATTTTAATCAGCACATTTCTGGAAGGCGGTGATTGAGGTTTTACTACTGATCTCATCCCGCTGTATCAGCAAGCTCAAACGGCTTTCACAGCCCTTTGATACACAGCCATCCCAAAAGAAACAGGGTCAGTCAGTGGAAGAAAACTTTTATTATCATAGAATGGTTTGTATCAGAAGGGACCTTTAAAGAAGGTCTAGGGCATCACTGAGGAGATGCCAAGTCCCCACATCAGGCAGGCTGCTGTCTTGGTCCCAGAGGCAGTCACGTGGTATCAGTTGACATCAAGCTCTGAGACAGAAACAACGCACACGCAGCCGCAGACCCTCCACAGCACGCAGAGACTAGGAAGGCGACATCTGTTAGGTCTAGGAACTGCTTCTCACAAAATATGCCAAACTGTTGAATTGCCTGTGACCTATCACAGCTACCACTGCTACACTACTTGAGTTGCCATCAAAGCCAACAAGACACACAGAAGCCACCATGACTGAAGAAACCATTGGAAAAGGTTTGAGGTTTGCTTGTGTGTGTTTTTTCTCCCACTTCTGTATCAGTAGTGGTGTGACAAACTTAGCAGCAAGAACCTGTCCTGGGACTTTCACCCAACAAAACACTCCTCTAGCATTGCACAGGTTAGCAGAAAACACCTAGTATTTCCCAAACCAAATACAAACAAACCTGTGTTTTTGCTACTAAGAAACCTGAATATAAATTCTCTTTCTGCCTAAGGGAGGAGGGCGTGAAAGCCCAAGTACTGCCCAGAGCACAGTCCTAGTACTGAGGCTGGACCATACCACTGGAATCCCAATTTCAAAAACATCAAAAAGAGTGACAGAAGAAAAAAAAAAATAGAAATACAGCTTAAATATCACCTTCCTCATCATATTTTTTTCCAAAAATATTGCTTATGCAACCAACTTCCCAAGATTTTCTTCAAACCTTCCGTCTAGGCTTTTGTAAATAAGACAAAAATGTTACAAAAAGCCAAGGTCATACCAGCACTATTAAAGGACAGCAACATGACTTTCTAATATCAGCTTTCATGCTGCAAAACACTGTTCTGCTGGCCCGAAAAGGATGTAAACCTAGATACTCAGATCTGCTTTAACATCCTTGGTTGGTAATGCCAACTGCTTCTTATTATGAGAGATGCCCAAGATAACCACTAACGTCATAATTTCCAGTAATTAGAAGAAAGAGTGGTGACAAGATCAGGAGAACTTAACCATGGCAATAACTATTACAGAAATTATCAGAATACAAAAAAAAAAAAACAAAACAAAAAAGTGGTTTGCTAAGCACTGTGAATGCATTATAACAAAGTAGCTGGCAAGTCCATGCACCATGGCTTATGTCTGGGGTTGCTGCAGGTGCAATCTCAGCTGCTGGACTGTGCAGGGTCAATTGAAAAATTCCAGTAACACGAATCTGCCATGTAGGCTGGGTCAACACTTCTGCAGCAACCGTACAGTACTCAGTGAAGGCCTCCTGAGAACTCGGCGCTTGGTATGGTCTTAACTCTGGGTACTTGAGGATTTTGTCTCCTGGTGGAGCTTTCTGAATGGCAGGAAGGAAGATGAGGGCCACTGAAGGGAGGAGGTTTGAGCATCCTCCACCTCCTCCCCACTTACACTAACAATGTCAATGCCATCTAGTGGTCAAGACACTGGGATGTAAAAAGGTGGGCAAAGTTACACAAATACTGCTTGGGGTGAAACCTGAGAAATGCAACTTTTTACACTGGATACTTTATGCCTCTCATCATAAAGAACAAAAGAGCAATTTATACTGAAAAAGCTGTTTTTCAGTACCTGGAAATGTTCCTGAACTTGCCTCTGAATGGGTTCAGCAAAGAATGGTATTTTACATCTGCCTCTGCACCTGTTTCTAAACATGGTAGAGGAAAAATAAATATGAATAATGGACAAACCTTGCACCCAGCTCTATGAATAGCATAAAAAATTAATTAGATTAAACACCAATATTTAAATTTAGTAAATATGTACCGTTGCAAGACTGGAGCTTTGTGAGCTGGATTTTCAACAAAACCAGGCGATAAATATAGTGCATTCAAGCACATAGATGCAGTCAATAGCAGCCTTAACATCCACTACATTGCAGCGTATGTAAAGCAGGCAAGCAATAGAAAGTTCATAAGGACAAACACACACTTAACAGCTAAAAACTTTTTGTTAGAAATCAGGGAGATAAGTATTTAACATCATTATCAGTATTTAACATGTTTTGTAATGTCTTTTGTTAAAGTTTGGTATCCAATTCAGGATGAGGGGGATTTTTCAGTTTGCTTCAGAATGCTTCTCCAAAGCTTATCCAAAACTGGATATGTCTCGAAATGTGGTAAAAACAAATTTGTTGAAAGATGGTCACTACTTACCAGAACCTACCCTACTTTCCTTTCTGAAACCAGAAATGGCCGCATGGACAACAAAAAATTAACAAATAAAATCCAAGGCAAAAGAACTTTCATTTCTGCATAAAACCTCTTCCACCTAATCTTCCCAGAAAATATGACAGCATATTGCAAGGTGTAAAGCAAATAACAAAAGTACCCTGGAAAAAAATCATGTCAAGACATTTTGGAAAAATGCTGAACTTTTTCATGTATTATAGTGCTTATCACATCACTGGGAAAGGGAATGAAAACTTGCCATGGTTCCAATGAAGGCAGTTTCTCCTCCCCTCCTCATGTTTTCTTTACATTCAGAGACGTTACAAGCGCACAGCTCCGACCACAGTTTTGCTCCCACTCAGCTCAACTCTCTCTTCAGAAGCCCCTGGTTTGCAGATCTTCCTAACTTGTTATTGCACATGCAAGAATTTTTAAGTTTCGCTGTAGTTTTAGGTATAGAAACACTACTTCATACTCACAGATGCTTGTGTGCTAACCCAACCAGCTGGTAATGGTTTGACTAATGCATCATAAGAGCAATGACACCTTAATGATGCACTACATTAATACATCATCAAAGCTATGACACTCTTAGGATATATTAGTTTAATACATCATATCACTGCTGTATCTTGGACAATGCATTACCCCAAAACATAGCAACAGGCAGAAAGGTCTCAATATAAGTTCTATTTTTTTCAGCTTATCTTATGAGTATGGGTTGGGGTGTGTGTGTGTGTGTGTGTTTGTTTCGCGGGGTTTTTTTGGGTTTTGGTTTGTGGTTTTGGTTTGGTTTTTGGTTTTGTTTTGTTTTTCCCCAGGAACAACAGTGTTCACTAGGGCCAGAAAACTGTAGTTTTCTACTAATAAATACTAATATTCCCAAGAAGCTATTTCACAGTCCACCACCTCATACAACCTAAACCACAGCATGGAGTACACGTAGCTGGGGAGGAGGGGAGTGCTGACATGCACCTGCCTTCTGCCCTGAGCCCCTGCGCACGGTGCTAGGGGAAGGGCACCTGGTCAGCCACCGAAATGCTGCACACAACCATCTCCTCCTTAAAACAGCCAGCAAAAGCTCAGGATAACAAAGGGTTTCTTAAAGACAACCTTCCTTAAAAAGGGTTGCTGTGGAAGAGATGGAACTTATTTCCAAAAAGTTCCCTACTTTTAAACACTCACATTTGCAGTGACGTATCAAAAAACCCGCCAAAACAATGAGATGCATAGTCATCATATAACTCACACACCGCACACTACCCACCAGTCTCTCTTCTCTGCTGGTAATCTATTGAGAACCTTAATGAAATGAAAATTGAATCTTTCAGTTACTCATTTCATGGCAGCAGCATAGAACATAGAACATACTAGTGAGATATATATTAAATTACTAATAGAGATTATTTGGAGAAAGACGGGGGGGAGGGGGAACTGTCTTAAAAAGAGATGTCTTCCACACTGTTTCAATTCCTTTAAGAAGAACTTTAACCGATCATCTGCATCATGTCTTTCCATTACATTAAGAGACTTTAGTCAGTGCAGACAGTAAAACCAATCACCTGGCAATACAAGCAATGTTTGTACGAATAGATCACTGTATTTTCTCTGATATGAAAGAATTGCATTCCACTGTTCACACAGAATATGTAGGTCTCCTCTAGAGGTTTTCTTGCATGATTATCAAAATCACACCAAAAACAGTCTGACCAATGAGGCTGTATGTCTACAAAGTAAATCAGGTTACATATGCATGCGTGTTTTGGGAAGGGATATTTCGTAAAAATTCAAAGGTCAAAGACAGAATACATGCTGGAACATAGCAGAAGAGAAAGTACAAAAGTTAAAACAAAGTACTTGCAGCAAAATAAAGACAGAAAGGAGAAAAAAAAAATTGTCATCTACATACAATTTAGAAAAACAAACAAAACCCCAAAACAAACAACAAAAACAAACAAACAAAACTCAAACCCAAAAAACACCACCTTGCAAATAAGAATAAACCAAAGAAAAATGAGAAGAAAGTGCCTTCCTCAAAAATCGTTCAGAAAAACTAAACCCAAGCAACACTGAGAATAGAAAATTTCAGGCCTGTGATTCTGCGTTGCCGTCACTCCTCTAGTATAAGCAAAAGCAGAGACCAGAGCATGGACAGGGAGCTCTTAGAAGCATTAGTAATGATGAACGTTGTATCTGAAGCTCCCTCTTTCAGATAAGGTCTTACAAGCTTTCAGGTATTTTGATATTTGCTTGCCTCTATTTTGAGGGACAAAAAAATTTCATTTGTAATCCCTCTCTCCTAACGGCCCTTGCGAGGCATCAAGGCTCGCAGGAGGCGGCGTAGCAGAAGCACTTGCCTCACTGGCTCAAAGACTGGGGTCAAAAGGGAACTACAGGGACAGAATGAGGAAAGGTGCCTGTCACTCCACGAACTAGTGTCCCACACCCTGACAAACAACTTGACCATGCAAATTACATGGTAAAAGGGAAATAAAAATTAACAAAAGCTGCTTGGTTGTTCTTTGGGACTACAGAGCCTGATATACACAGGTGAAAGTTTAAAAACTTAATCCCAAATTATTTTTATGGCCACAATGTAAATCTTTCCTCCTATTATTTATTCATAAATTATTCATTAATTTCACTTAAAGCACTTCAAATACAATTATTCAGGTGCTTCAATTATTGCAGAAAACAATAGCAACGTATACAAAGCCTTCAGCTGCATTTCCTTAGTGCCCCGCTTGCTGGGCTCCTCCTTTTCTGGCACCAGAGAAGTAGCTTAGACACAAGCCCTCTACATTCAGAGTTGCCCATTTCCTAAGGGCACAACTCTTCCCAGACGGGAAACAAGAACACATTTAATTTTAAAGCTCTTGGCTGAAGTTCCCGTGAGCATCCCCTGGGTTGAGCTAAGCCCCTTCCTGAGGGACCTCCCCTCCATCGCCTGCTCAACACTGCAGTAGGCTCAAGGCAGCATGTTTCTCTCACTGGCAAAGACATGGCCTATTTCTGTGTAAGCACTGCTGCCCCGTAACCTCCAGGCTCTTTTTGCCCTCCTGTAGCCCCTGGCTCTTGAGAAGTGGCTGCGTTTGGCACACAGGTCACTTCCCACTGCCTGTGTGTGCTGATGGCGCTGGGATCTCTTGCAGCCTCTCCGAGTGTCCTTTGTCCTTGCTCAGGGAGGTGGAAATTACAGTGGGCCACAAAGCCACTGTGAAAATGGTAAGAGCCCGACGTTGCCGGTGTGTTGGCAGTCCTCAACCCAGTAGTTCCTGGAGTGCCTCCCCCTCCAGACCATCTTGTGGAAGCCAGCGCCATGTGCTGGCATCAGGGCCCACCTCCGTGGGCAGGTGAGCAGACCTGGGACAACGCAAGAGGTGCAAGAACTGCTGCGGAGGGAAGGGGAAAGCAAGAGGGACGAGGCAGGGAGGGCAGAGAAGACAAACAGCAGACAAGGAGATATGCAGAGACCTCAGACAAAAATCAGTGCTTACAGTTTCCAGAGTGCTTGGAGTTAACTTTGCATCCCCAGTTCCAAGTTCATCCCTTGCATAAGTCTAGCTGCGGACAAAAACACTCAAACCTTACCAAAAAACTCCATTTACATAAATAAACCAATTTTATGGACACTGACTTGTTTTTTCTGGTCTTATCTCTGAGATTCCCTACATTAATATTTGTCAGTGGTCTAATGTAACCTGTAAAGGACACTGTTTTCCCTGCATAAGACATCAACTCTATTTCTGATGAAAAAATACATTTCTTATTGTTTGCATGCAGAATAAAGTACGTCATTACTAAGCTACAGTTAAGTTACTCTTATTAAATTACACTGGTACACATTCAAATAATTTACAGGCAAATGTGAGTTTGGATTCAATTTTTTATTTCCCTTCATTTGATTACATTAATATTCTTCTGTTTCTTTGCTGGCTCTTCACAAAAGAACAAAACATAAGTAGTAATAGCCTTACTGGGGAGGATAAATGTTACTCAGATACATTTGAAAATCACAAGTCTTTGCAGAGAAGAAAAAAAGATAATACATATCAGCAGAGTAAGAGAATCATGAGAAAACATAGCCAAGTAAACAAAAAGGGGTGCTCAGTTTTCAAAGGGTGAGAAAGATCTCATAAAAATAACTTTGCTTCTGTATAAAATCAACTGCCATAAAACAGATTTGGGGAGAAAAAAGAAAAGAAGAGAGAGAGGAGAGAGGAGAGGGGAGGGGGGGAGAGGAGAGGGGAGGAGGGGGGGGGGGAAGAAAAGAAAAGAAAAGAAAAGAAAAGAAAAGAAAAGAAAAGAAAAGAAAAGAAAAGAAAAGAAAAGAAAAGAAAAGAAAAGAAAAGAAAAGAAAAGAAAAGAAAAGAAAAGAAAAGAAAAGAAAAGAAAAGAAAAGAAAAGAAAAGAAAAGAAAAGAAAAGAAAAGAAAAGAAAAGAAAAGAAAAGAAAAGAAAAGAAAAGAAAAGAAAAGAAAAGAAAAGAAAAGAAAAGAAAAGAAAAGAAAAGAAAAGAAAAGAAAAGAAAAGAAAAGAAAAGAAAAGAAAAGAAAAGAAAAGAAAAGAAAAGAAAAGAAAAGAAAAGAAAAGAAAAGAAAAGAAAAGAAAAGAAAAGAAAAGAAAAGAAAAGAAAAGAAAAGAAAAGAAAAGAAAAGAAAAGAAAAGAAAAGAAAAGAAAAGAAAAGAAAAGAAAAGAAAAGAAAAGAAAAGAAAAGAAAAGCAGTTCTTTGCATCTATACAGTTCCTTTCCCCTGTAGGTCCCGAAAATATTTTACCTAGGTGAATCCCCACTTTACAGATACGGTCAGCTGGGAGGAACAAAACCTATCCAAACTGAGCAACTTTGGGGGAAGCTACACAGTAAGTTTGGGAGTGCAGAATAGAAATGGAAAATAAACTACTTTCATCTCCCACCCTGTCCAGTAGCTTAGCCCTCAGCATTCAACATGCACCACAGAGGCAGGTGACCCGCAGGACCCTGCCTTTCCAGCTGCGCCCGAGGGCAGAGCTGGAGCCAAGGCAGGAGGCAGCAGCCGAGACCTGCACTGTCCACCACCGGTGGGCAACAGCGTCCTGCCCTCCACATCCCTTTCCTGGGTCCATCCCCAGCTCAGAAGATGCTTTTTGCTTGGTGAAGCCACCGTGGCTTGCTGACATAGCCAAAGTATCACTCTCTGCTGGGTGATGACTTTCGAAACCTGCTAACTAGCTCCAGGTCTTAAGCCTTATACAAATACGCTCTATCAGAATAAATACTAACAGAAACATCATCAAGACATCTCTGCATGAAGGAAATGAGGAAATGTAGCACAGATTGGATGCTGAAGTACTAACAAACTACAGAGTCCTAGTAGCAACAGATATTGTCCAAAGATCTAGAGCCTGACATACATTCTGGATAAACTAAAATTATACAAAAACATATATTCATTATAAGATATTAATTAAAACACCAGCACCTAAATCATTGCTGGACTCTTTGTCTGAAGGTACTGACGGGAAAGGTGATAGAGAAAATAACCATTTCACTTGAAGAACTATAACTCAGAAAATAATTCTCCCCTTAAAAAATATCGTACAATATACAGAACCCACAAGTTTAATAGGTGAACAGAAGGATTTCCATTTAGGTTTTAGAATAAAGGATGACCTACAAAGAAAACCCAAACATTAACCCAAGCACAGAAATAAGTTCTGCACACCAAGGGTGAGAGCAGAAATAACCTCTGGAGAAGAGGGAATTTATAGCTCCTGCAGAACCCTCTCACCAGTTTTGGGCTCACACTTGACACTTTGAGTGCATCACTCTGGGACAGAGCTGTTGCACCAAGGCAGTGCATAAAGCAAACAGAGAATTGCCTGGTTTTTTTCATCCATAGGACAGCAATGAAGATGATAATAGAAAGGAACCTTTAAAAACTGTGTGCCATACCAGAAAATGCCCAATTCTTACTGGTGACCCTCTGGGACATTTCAGTACATTAAGGAATATTCAGGTGTCTTTGGTGTCAACAGCAAACACTGAACTAGCTAGAAGACTTTATTGGAGCTATAAAGAATGTTTTCCAGAGGGTTTTAGATTTATGTACTGAATTCTTCTCTCTTATACTGCCCAGCTAGCAAGGGAGAACAAAGCTCATTTTGCAGCATTAGATCCATATGAAAGTTGGATTTCTTGGTTATCTTTAATATAAAACTGCCCCAGGCCACAAAACCTGTGGCTAAAACTTATTAATGTTCTCAGTAAGCTATATTTTGTGATTTTGAATTAAAGAGGAAATTCTACACCTTTTTGTGAAGTCAACTATATATCAGCTAATGATAAGACAACTTACCATATCTTATAAAACCACATTTGATAACGCTAACTTGAGGATTAAACATGGCGCCTTATTTGCATTAAACTCTGTTCTTGGTGCATTCAGGAGGAACATAGCACACACTTTCCTGAAAAGCTGTATGGAACCACTGCCACGCTACAGGCAAGACTGCAATTTAATGAAATCCTCATGTTAACTTGCGGCACTCCTAGCTCAAAGCCTGCTAAAAGCAGCATTTTTGAAGGTGGGAGTGATGATGTTTTGGGATGGGGTTTTTTTGCAAAGGAGATAATCAGGCTAAAAAGAGGCAAAGGGAATAAAGCAGTCCTGGGGTGCTTCAGTGGCAGGGTGAGGGACCAAACTCAGGTTTTGAATCCTTGTGCTGCTCCCTCCATCCGAGCAGAGCTGTACTGAGTTCTGGAGTTCAGTGTGGAGAGCAAAAATAGGCAACACGCCTACAAGCACTGGGAAGAGGCAAAGACTAAGTACGGGAGGATTGCTGAAAAGGGAAATAAGGACAGCCAGGCACAGCTTTCCCAGGCGCAGCTCCCATTGCCACTGGAGGTCCTCAGGTCCCACACGACGGTGTAAAGGCACAGCTGCGCAGCCCCCTGAAGGGAGCTGTGCCCACCCTAGAGGCAGCCCCACTTCGGTGGGAACATAGGTACAATGAGCATCCTGTTCCCCTGCAGCCTGCAGCCTCAGGGAACAAAGTGAAGCCGCAAAAAGGTTTTGCTGCTCATGAAAAATTCATGTCCGGAGGGACAACGCCTCAGACCGAGCTGGCCAGCCTTCAGCCCATGACTCTGGCCTGTAGCCACGAGCACAGCAGGAGTGATGTGCTGCACGAGGCTTCCCCAACGGTGGCCAGGGCTCCCAGACCAGCAGGGCGGTGGGGATGCGGCCTGGGGACAGCCTCCGAGCTCTGGAGAAGCTACCAAGGCTTTCTGCACAGGCGTTTTCTGTATTGTAAGCCCAGAGGACATCTGCAACTGATTCTGCATTTTGCCCAGCCAATTTTTAAATACCGCCTAACTCGTACTGTAACCAGCTCAGGGAACTTATTAGACAGTTGTGCCCTGGACTTGGTTGAAAACTGTAGCGCAGCTGGAGCCTCACCTGATTTGAATATATTTATGCAATGTTAGTCAACTATTTCAGGGGAAAATGGGCCAAAAGAGAGAAAGAATTTACTTACATGAAAATCTGAGGTTTCCTTTTTGAGGGAGTGATTGGAGTATTTTTCTGAGGTCTGTTGATTACTAAAGCAGTTGATAACTGCAAGTCACCTGTAAAAATTAGTCACACAACGAAAAACAAAATGTAAACAAGGAGACCCATGCAATGTTAGACATCTCATCATCGGAAATCCAAGGTTCAAAATGATTAACTGAAAAGTTTCAAGTCACCATTACCCACCATGTAATTCAACGTGTATTTAGCCTCCTCCAGCGTCAGCTCTCTCCACTAAGTCTTGTTCAGATCACCACAAGAATTTATTGCAAATTTTGCAAAGCTTTTGACCTGTATCATCTTATTAAACTTTTATGAAAAATCAATGGAGTTCAATCATGTTATGAGCTGTTCTTCACACAGATGTCAGTGGCAAATGGAGAAGTCTATTTATCCCAAAGTCTAGAGTGAAGATGTTGAACTGGATACAAGTCTCCCATCATGTGTTCACAGTGCTGATGAACTCAGAATAAAGATTTAAGAAAAAAGATATGCAACTTTGGAGGAACATATGAGACCAAGAACTTGGAATCAATATTTTTTGAAGGATGGGTGAGTAACAAGTTCCATAAATGCAAATTAAGTAATTGCATCAAGAAGTGTTTCAAATAGACACCCTAAGAATCTATATTTTGATTCAAGGGGAAATAGGCAATTTGATCACACAATGAGAACATCGGCATCATTAGGAGAAAGAAAATAAGATCAAGCATACTTTCCCCTTTTCTTTTTTACTAAGGTCATTTTTAACAGCACGAGCAGAGTAATGAGGATCTGTTGGTGCCCTTGCCTGGGACAGCAGACTCAAAGGAAAGCACTCCCCTGCCACACACTGCAGTTCTGCTTGGGAGCAGGAGTTCAGGATAGTTCATGCAGGAAAGGCTTGACAGGAGAGTAAGAGAGACCTCACACGTTGAGGGTACGATGAACACACATCCAGGCAACCTGACATCACCTGTGCCTGCCTACTGAGTCCCATAAATGCCAGCATCTGCAGGGGTACAAGAAAAACAAATTTATAAATAGACCACCTCTCTGTATAAACTATCACACCCTGAATACGGGCGCTGGGCTGCAGGGCTACTGTTGCAAGCTTACTGCTTTTTTTACCCATTCTATGGGCACACAGACAGGACTAGTAGTTCAACGTCGTATTTCAATTGCAGATGATGTAATAACTAGTAGCCAAATTCTGCAGACACTCTCCTCGAGAAGTTTCAATACTCTAAGCTCCAGTATATTGAATAACCAATGCACAACAAATTAAGCTTTAACAGAAAAGATAGTGTCTCTTGTTTGTTCTATTTCTTTATTTTTCTTACCTATTGTTTTGTTTTTAATTTCCGTGAGTAAGCAGTATTGGTATCCTGCTGGCTTCCTGCTAGTCACAGAAGGAAGGGGAATTTTTGCTATAATTTAAAAATACACTGAAAGTATGGAAACATTGAGAATACTGGAAGAAAAAAAAAAAAAAAAGAAAAAAAGAAAAGAAACTAAACAAAGGCAAAGCAACCTGACAAAATTAGCCTTTATCAAATGATCAGAGCAGATGAGAATTCTACAAAGAACAGGCTGGTAAATCTGGGCTCTTAGTGAAAATATGCCTATGTTATTTTAAAACAAAGCTGTGAACATAGCTTGTTTTGTTTGTTTGCCTTGGTTTTGATTGTACGGTTTTTAAAGCAAAATTTTGAGGGGTCTTCTGCAAGCCATCCCAAGGTGCATGAAAGTGAGATTACTATTCATGTTTCTCAACTAGAGGCATAATGCAATATTCCACTGGAAATGGAAGAGAAATCTTTTTAAACTAATGGCAATCTTTCTGTTTATCATCTTGCCAAATCCACAGGCTATTTGCTTTTACGCCAGCCAGACTTTTTTTCCAGGAAAAGGCAGCTGATATGCTTCTTGTGGGCAAAATGGGTTTTGCTATAAATAAAAGAAAAAAATAATGAAAATCATAAGAGGAAAACAAACACCATGTTTTAAAATTTTCAAAGCCACAGAGATTTCACACCAACTCTTTCACGTCCTACATAAAGGAAGGCGTTAGGATCAGATTGATATTAGTTACATTAACTAAAACATCTGGAAAGGCTATTTACATGCGTTCTGCATTTAATTAGAGCATGAGACATTTCATGCTGCAAGCAAAGACCCGCAGGTTTACCCAGCCAGAGTGGACAAGGGTCAATAAGCCAGCTTTGACCAACAACTCTGAACCTAAGGAGCTTTATGCACAGCAACGAATTCTTGCTAAATTAATCTGCAGTCTTGTACTTTTTACCTTGCCTGCCTTCGCTATAGGAAACTGAAGTCACACTAGAATATATTGCAAAAAGGAATGAGTACCAGGGATCAGTCTTTAACAAATGCCGAGTTCATTTTGTTGCTGCATCCTTTGAAGGGAATGCTGTTTTGCTGTCTTCAGCCTTGATTACTGTGGGGAAAAGCCCTAAATGGGATATTCTTTTGGCCTGATAGACAAAACATGTGTGTTGATGCATCTCACAATGTGAACATGGTCATCAAGGGAATTGCTCTTTAACCATTCTAAAGTTAACTTGAGTACTGCAGAGTGTTTTCATGATCTTACATGTACTGAAAAGAAAATTGAGGAAAAGGGGTTTAAAATGCTGGTTTCTGCAATTTACATCAAGTAAGTCTATAATGTAAGAAGTAAACAATAAATGATGATAAAAATAGAAAATTATAGTCAAACAATACTCACTTTACTCAAGATATAAATACTTTCATCAGCTGTTATTTAACAAAATTTATCAAGACAACAGAGAACGTCTGGAAAAGACTCCTGACCATATTTTTTACTTCAAATAACATAGGAAATAAACGTGATTGCGTTTAATGATTAGTTTAACATCTATTAAAACCAAATTTCCAAACCTCAGCTCTACTCTACCATTAAATATAATCATCCCTTGGGAGAAAAGGAATTCATTCAGTTGTGTATATGAATTATATCTTCTGTAATGACTTTTCCAAAGCTGACTTGTGGTTTGGGGTGGTTTGTTTGGGTTTTTTGTTTGCTTTGAGATTTCTTTTTGGTGGGGAGGGTATGAGTTTTGAAGGGGAAGAAGTCCAGAACACAGGTGTTAGGTGTGAATCTTTAGTACTTAAGTTTGTAGGATGAGTGGGTGAGCCCACCTCGGAGCTGGGACTGGAAAAACCAAGGGCTCAATCTCTACTAAGTTATACAATTCACTACATAAAGTTGCTCAGTTTGAGTCTGTAAATTGGGAACAATGAAATTTTTCTGCCTTATAGTGGTATCACTAAATTAAAACCCATTAATCCTTGGCAAGTATCTGGATACAATAGTAATATAAACTATATTAATAAGCCAAGATAGCACTACAGAGTTCAATGGAGTTATTCACAAACTAGAAATAAGTGATCAAAGGAAGAACTTCTTAATTTTCATTATTGGTGCTTAGATATTTTTGTCAAAGTCTTTATCAGTATCTCCCAGGTTCTATTCCTTGATAAAGGGCAAAAGGGCCATTAACTTTAAAGCTAGGCCAATGGACTCCAGCTGAAGATCATGCCCAATCCTGCTCCTACTGAGTACAGTGAAAATATGACTTCTAATTCTGTCAAATTTGCAGACAAGGTACAAAATGGTTTGTTTGGGTTTTTTTTCTTTTTTCTTCCCCCCCCCCCCTTCCAATTATGCTGGTTCAACAATACTCTGACTTTTTATTATACACTTATTCTGATCATTCTATATATCAGTTATTTTATAGGGAAAATCTACTGTTAGATTAATAAAATCCCTTCCAACTTCAATCTGGTGCTTTTATATAAATCAGTGTAGCATGTGTTAAAGATCTAATTTCTAATCACAGTGAAGCAACAAAAGGAGGGAGGAATATGTAGTTCATTGTCAGTCATTTTATCAAATAGCATCCACATTTGCTTGGAAGTAAGGCTTAATTAGCAGTCTCCTTCCTCAGTAGCTACCCTCCTTTAGCTTTTGAGCCAGGCATGTAAGTAATTAACAGAACCTTTTTGCTACCTATAAGAAAGCCCATTAAATTTAGTAAAACTTTAGCTTTTAAAGAAAGACACGACAGCTAATGCAGAACAACTTTGGCTATAATCAGAATTATTTCTCATTGTGCTCCAATTTAAAGGGAAAGGACAAAGCACGGTAAACTCTGTCAGGTATGTTTGGTTTTCAGTTCACTGTATTGGATGGGAGAATAAAAAATAAATAAATAAATAAAAAAGACTACTATTTAGAAGCTATAGTGTTGAATAACAAAAACAAACAAACAAACAAAACTCCACCAACATACAAAAAAACCCCCCAAAAACAGTCTTAGTCCATGGACAAGCTTCAAAAACGTCCCAAGCAAATCGCTCTGCTAAGAATGTCCCTTCATGGTCCAGGCTTAATTAATCTTATGACAGATGTAAAAACGTAAATATGTAATACACAAAAAGCTTATTTTTAAATTACTAGACCATGTTTTAATTGCTGATAACCTCAGGTCAGATATACAATAGGCCAGGCCTCTGAAGCAGTAAACTTGGCATCAGTTCTCTACATTCAGACATAGTATGATCAGATTTTGTTTTGCAAAGGTCATTTAATTAGTAGTATCAGTAACTCCTACTACCTTAACATTATCTTCCTTTAGCTAACGATACCATTTTGCATGTGCTAAGTAAAACAGGAATTAACAAAATTCCAATGGCTTATTTAAATGATAAATAACAAGCCATTTTAAGGAAGAAATCTCCTAGGGAGTGCGGAAAAACCTGCAGCTGAAGGCGAGCAAGTCAGGATGTGTAGCTCTGCACAGGCATAAACAGGAAACAGAGCAGCTTGCGTTTGGATTGACAATCTGGCTCCAAATGGTTCATCTACAGCGGGCACAATGCTTGACCCCTGTCAAACATGAGAACCGTGGTTTTGTAAGAGTTTTCTGTCCTGATACCTCTCAGGGCTCCTTTACGTAAAGCAAAATCTCTCCTTCTCTCTTATTCTGCATAGTCAAGAAAGGTCTGGCTTAGTGAAATACTTAAAATTAATGATGTCACCTTTATTGTAAAACATTTCCTCATGCATCCACTTCCTATAGTTCTGGCAATAAACCCCTTGGAATGGAAACATCAGAGATTAATCATTTTGTAATGTAGAATAAGATTCAGCTCTTTTATTGTCATGTTCCATAATAACATAGGAACTAGCTTGACCTTCTAGAAAAGAAGTCTCAAATGCTATGCCCACCAGCATCACCAGGCTTTAACCCTACTACTTCTATATATTTTGCATGTTTCTGATGCACCGACCCCATAAGAATTAAACATTGTGCAAGTTCATTGTGCAAAACCTTACCCTGGTATTTCTAGAGCACGTGTCCTGCAAACCAAGTTCACCATAACGCCAGGAGACGATCTCTGTGCAGAGCAATGCTGTATACCTGCTGGGTTCAAGAACTGAGGGGACAGGAAAATGACAGAAAAACTCAGCCCAAGAACAGAATCATAGACCTTTCATGGCAGAGATGTATCAGACCCCTTCCACTACACCCCACAGCAAAAGATGCCTGTAAGGAGCCATTTCATCTCTGAAAATGATGTGGGCATTGCAGAACTCAAAGGAAATTACCATCAGTAACTTTATTTCTAAGCATGTTTGCCAAGCCAAGGATTTGGTCTTTTTATACAACAGATGCAGCACTAAGGAAAGGAGATTTAGCCATGCAACAAAAAATAATAACAAGAGCAGCATGAAAAACCCGGGAGTTTGTTCTGGTTCCCCACAAGATTTTAGAAAAAAGGGAAAAAAAAAAAAAAAAAAAAAAAAAAGCCCACAAACAAGATTTTCAAATCAATAGCTTAAAGTTAAATATTTTATTAAAGCTCAGAATGAAATGGAACTGACTTGAAAAAGTTATGCATATCAAATTTGGATCTGGGAACCTCATGTTCAAAGCTTCTGGAAACAGGAATTGGTCTTCTATTCAATATAACGATTATCAGCTAGAATACACCAGGAAAAATGCACTATTTGCCACATCACCTTCACAACTAATAGTGAAACCAGATATTAAAATTTAGTATTTTTTCTTACATTATGGTCACATATTGTCAGAAAACGGCTCTGTAAAACATTACATTTACAAAACAGTAAACCTCTGTTTTGTAAGGTTTTTAAAAACACTAAGCAAGATTGAAACAGCTTCAAATGTTCATTCATATATTTACCAAGAGGCAGTTAAAATCACATGTATAAAGTAAGAACTCACATCATATTTCACAATAATAAAATAAAAGCCTTGTAGTATCCAAACTCTTGTATTCAACATTGTAATTAACAGGCTTAGAGAATAACAACTACTATTTGCAAACAAGCAAAAAAAATCGTGAGGGCATAAACTGCTCTACATATGTATTATAAAATTACCATCCATTTTTAATATTAATAGCTTATTAAAGAAACCTCCTGAATTCAGAATGATAATTTCCCTAACCACTTTATAAATGCATTAACTTTGAGAATTACAATAGTACTTAAAAGATCTTCTCCATGGTATAAACAACTTAAAAAGAATATTGCTAGCATACTCAGTATAGCCCTTCAGGACATGCTCACAGTATCCCTGTTTCGATGCGGCTATTTATTCAAAACCTATAAAGTGTGACAGGATATGTGCCTCAGAAGAAACATGCATGTTTTTGTCGATTTTGTGAAAGTTAGTACTAACAAGCAGCTGAATGGCATATGCTGTGATAAATACAACTGGTATTATAAAGAAAGAGTGAACACCAATATTAGATTCTTGTGGTTTAAAAATGTTTTTCAAGTGCCATTTTTTCCATTTTAGTATTTGTACCACGGTGCCCAGTAACAGCTAGGTCTACAGGGCACAAACCAAAGAAAATAACAGTCCAAATCAACCTTCTCTAACCTTAACAATCAGATGTTTGTGGGGAGGAGGGAAGGCTGGTTAGGTTTTATTTTAAAACAAATTGAAAAAACAAATTTTGCAAACAAATACTCTGCAGATGGATAACAGCTTGCATGTAATAATTTAACTCGTATATTTGAAAGAGTATTATATCTCTCAGTTCTTTAAATCAGTGCAATTGAGGGTTTTTTTAGTGCTTCAAGTGCTTTTGGTCATTCTTTCAAGAAGAGTATACAATTAATCAGAAACCATGTTTGCAAAATACAGCACTGTTTTGGAAATATTTCCTCCTTTACAGTCTTCCTAAGAAATTCATTGCAGCTTTATGAAAAACAATAGACTGAGCTAAGTTTTTGTCCCACCAATTAATTTATTTTAGCAAGTAGAAGGCAGGGATCTGGACTTTCAGTAAAGTGGATACCAGGAACGAGGGCCAGAGGAAGGAGATGTAAAACGTCCATTTGTCACTTACACATCTTTATCACTAATAAAACAACAGTAGATATCTTGGAGTCTTTCAGCAAAGCAAGCAAACTACACTGCGCACAAAGATGCCCATCAGACGGGCAGCGAGCACCAGCAGCACCCTGCTAGGGCAGTGAGGCGGTCCGGCAGCGGTCGGCTACGTGCCCGAGAGGAGCCAGCGCGGCACGATACATGCTCGAGGCATGTTTGGGGGGGGAGGTGCTGGAAGGAGGCGACACTGGAGGGAAAGCAAGGGAAATTAGATGGGGCAATCAATTACGATATTTGAAAGCATATGATTTGCATACAATGACCAATTTCCTATTAAAAAAAAAAAACAAAACCAAACCCTAAAACCCCACCACATTCAGTGGCATGTATTTAAGGCATATTCATAATGTTATTTTAACACATAAGCAACAAAGGTTTAGAAATCCCTGATATGAACTGAGGATGGAGCTAAGCACCCCAGTAGTGACACAATATAAACTTCAGCACATGAAATACTGGAAGTTGATGTAAACAGCTTTTAATAGCAGTGAACATTTGTTCGCTTTGTTTAGACCATCTGGATGTTCCATTGTGTTTCAGTTCAAGACCGACTGCCGTCGGGTGACAGTTGATATATGTTAAGTACAAGCAAAGTGCCTCAGCCCACTCCAGGGACCCCGAGAACTTTTCAGTGTTTTGTAGAATATGCTGTCAGACCGCAGTGCAGTCGCCTGCATCCTTAATGGCTCTGGGCCAAAGTCCTCCAGCTTTATTTTTTTTTTTAAATCAAAGCAGAGTTTTGCTTTTACTGTTTGAAAGGTTAGGAAAACTATGCCAAAGTTCTTCCAGGCAGCTTGGAGAGCATCAGCTGACAGGAATGATTTTCAATATGGAGCAAAGAATAAAGAGAACCACTAATCCTGAGAGATTCCAGGTTTCACTCATTTTACATGCAATGTGGCTAACAGCCTTTTGAATGCAACAAAAGAAAAAATTACTAATAAACACAGTGATGTAATTGTTCTGGGGGAAAAAAAATAGGAAATCAACAGTTAGAAGCACAGATTTTTTCCATCCCTATCCAATAATAAACTACATTATATCTTGCCTACATTTTGGATAGTTGCTGATGCATCTGCAGGTGATCAAACCTATCTTTCAGGCATGCTGACCATTTCATGTTTAATCACTGACTGTAAAATGCTTTGACTCCTAAAATTAAGGGGACTATGCAAAGGAGAATTATTATTAGTACTATTGATCTGCATCTTCACACAACCACCACTTCAGTTCAGCTTTATACAACTAATACTTTTAGAAAGCAGAAAAGGCAGAAGTCTGAAAGCTTATTTGGATGCATTCACAAACAAAAAAGGTATTTTCAATTCAGTGTACAAAACTGAAATAATTTAGCTCATCCTTCCCTTAAGATCTTGATCATTTAGTACACAACTCTTTTCCTACCTCCAGAAACATTATTATTTAATACATCATTTGATACATCTGGAATGCCAGTGAAAATATCATTCATCTTTTTAAAAAATCTTATGTAAATAGGAACAAAAGTACTGAATAACATGGAAGAATACACCCTAGATGATTACAATGCATCATCTCCTTTTCTTTCAGTTATACCTGTTAGATTATTTCATCTTTTTCATTACTTGCTTTTTCCTGCAAAGTTTAGCTGTTACAACTTTGCCTCTTACAAGCTGTTTCAGTATCCTCTTTATCCACCAAAAAGGTAGCATATAAGCAGCAATGCTCCAAAGGTTTCTCACATTATACCTCAGCTCTGACGGGCTGAGAGCGCGTACGAGTTTCCATGCCATTTAACAGCCTCTCAGGAAGGCTATTCCAAAGGGTACAGGCCGATACTAGCTGTTACAGAGATATCCACATTAAACCTGCAAGAATCAGTCTTGTTTCATCCACATTGAAGCTACTAGGTAAATATTATTCACCCAGCAATTTCAGTCACTGTTTGGAAATAACCTTTTCTTTCCCTTTATTCAGTCTAACCCAAAAGAAATTATAGTCCAGGAACAGAAATACCTTCTTCTAAAAAGATTACAGAGAGAGCTACTGAATTATATTTTAATTATAATTCTATGGAAAACTGTCCTGCAAATTAGATGTATTTGAATGAATGCCATCCTTTTCCAAACTTAATGAAAAGAAATAATGTCTCCTAGTGAAGCCAGCAGGAGTAAATTCATTAAAGAATGCTTTACATAACTTCAAAAACATCCACATCTTACAGAATCAGGTCAAAAATAAAGGCGATCAACACATTCTGCATTCAAGCTCAAAAAACATGATCAAATTACAACATTCATACATAGACCACTATTACTGTAAAGGAGTGACTGCTCCGACTGGAGTTAATATCCAGCTCATTTATGATGCCCGCCTAAATCAATGGAACAACTCAAGTTATTTAACTGGATTTCTGTTGGAGTACAATAATATATCTATGTTTCCAATGTGTAAGTAACTTCTAAACCTTCTCCTCTGTCTTTGTAACTTGTTAGCTTTTATAATTCTGCAGTCATAATAGTTCACAGAGGATTGTCTCTTTCAACAGTATTTCTCTTTTGGAGAGTTTTTTGAAAGCATGATGCACAGTCATTTAAGCATGAATAAGTGTACATTAGATCTGTGATTTGAATTTACTTTTATGCTCAGATTTCAAATAGTATTACAAACATTAAATAAATGCTGCAGTACCACCAAACTGCAGATACTACACAGTATATCTTATCTAACTTCCAGAAAGATAAATAGGCACAGAAACGGCAGCTTAGTCCAAAGGCACATGACATTTAGTTCTGTGTCTGTTCAAGAGAACACCTATCTTAAGTGCTGCTGATGCTCAGGCACTACCTTTTTCCAATTATTACCTGAAGGGGTTCTTTTGTTTGGTTTTTGGTTTTTTTTAAAGCCCCACCCCCCATTTTTTTTCAGTTTAAAACCATTAAGTCATAAACTGCCAGTTCAGTAAGACTTGGGCTGAGCTACTAACATATCACACAAGCTTTCAGTTAACTGTTGACTAGGACTCACCTGTGATGTTAATGGAAATTGAAGCTATTTATTTACAGGCCAAGCAGTTTATGATCAAATATTTTGCACATTTCTCTCTGCTGTTACAAACACATATCCCATCCTTAATCACATTACATCCTTAATTTTCTTAGTTAACTCCCCTTTTTTTTTCATTACACTATCTAGTCAACAGAGCTGCCCATCACAGCAGGCTTCAAAATCAGTTGCATACTCCATCCTTGTACTGTACAACACAAGTACAATAAATGCATTACAGAGTAATTGTCTTAGCATAACATTAAGGTGTGAAAAAATTATCAACTGATTAATATTGCATCAGACAAAAAATCTATTCTAAATTAATAAATCATGAAATAATTTGTTCTTTCAAAACCAATACAATCAATACTTCTCATGCTATTTTATACCATCATGTTGTTAAGCAAAAGAAAAATGCACGTTACTAAAATGTCTTATATAGGAAAATGTATAAAGTTTCTGCTTTTTTTTTGAAAGAATGCAGTGGGTATCATGAGTTTATGGGCATTCACACACAAACCAGCCAAGTACTTTATTTTTTGTGTTTGTGTAGCAATGCAATATTTCAAAAGAAACTGAATTTAATCAGATGCAGTAGAAGTTATTCAATAGCTGATAAATGGATGTAGTGTAAAAATGTAATGTCACCTAGTTAAAAAAGAAAAGAGAGAAGATGCTAATTCTGCTGATGAAGATATTGTTTTTCCCCTCTTGCGTCCTATTCATTATGCAAGGCTGCAGAATATGAAGTGTAGTGTGTGATCCGGGCGATCTAATGATCTCCCACACCTGCTCATCTGGTACAATTTTAATTAACACTCCAAGGAGGTTTGTCAAGAGTAATCAAAAACATTGTCGCTTATAAAGCTGTGGCAAGAAATCAATAGTTTTCATCAGAAAAGGTAAGGTCTGGCATAACTGAACCATTTAATTGCCTCATTCCAATAAACAAAAACTGCACATTTTAATGACTTGATTTTGGAGATCAATATCTAACCACATATTGCATTAAACAGCAACATGTGGTGGGATATTCACAGTCATTTCAATTCAGAATGAAGCATTCCTCTTTTTTTATTTCATCTCGAACGGCAATAGGTTGCTGAGGCTATGCAGTGCTATGATTTATATCAAATGAGTGACCTCTAGGGCCGTAAGACTAGAACGGGTGACTAGTTCTCAATGGTAAGCTACTGGCACTTGACAAAGTGCCTGAAGCAGAATGAATTTACTTCTCTTTTCCTCAATCATCAACAGGCTCTGCCCTGACCCCCATACTGACTCCTATAACAAGATCTCCTGTCTCTGACTGAAAAATTTACTGTCATGTCTACTTTTCATTGAGCTCAAGTGAGTACTTCTGTCACCTTCAGTGAACTGAGTCTGTAAAAGATTTAACTAAACACCAGTCACAGTTTAAAAACTAAGCAAGAACAATTCATATTAAAAAAATATCGCTTTTAAGCACTTCTGTTTCTTAAAAGTCTGGGAACTATCCCTTTTTATTATGGTTTTGCTTCTTTAAGTGTTAATCATTAAACTGTTAAAAGCTACTGCTCCGCAAAGAAATGAATGAAAGACTCACGGTGTAATGCAGGTATCATAACATCAGTAAAATCAGGTAGTACTGGAACACTCCCCCTGGACACAAACGCAGCCAAAGTTTAAATGCTTGTGAACTATAAAAGATTCAACAATGTGAAATTTTACATGTGAAGAGATATAAACTATAAATCACACAGCCATTTGAATTCATGATCTGATTTGTATACAATGTACAGTATCACCATGCTCGAAATATGCCTATATACAGTAATATTAGCAAATTTTTTTACTATTCAGACTTGTAATTTTAAAGCAATACTTGTAAAACATTTTTCCAGTTTCAGTAACAGCACTTATCACAGAATATATGATACCTAGCTACACATAAAACATGCATATTATATCTTAAAGATTTTAACTGGTATTTTACTAATATTTTAACTTTATAAAGTAATAAAAGCTAATATTGCAAGAACCCTTTCTATCAACAATAAGGCAATTAAAAGAATGACACTTGATGGTTTATTCCAACATCTCACAAAAGCCTTACACAAAATTTTCACTCCCTCTTTAATTTTCAATTCTTCTACCCTCCCTGCTTCACAGCTTCTGGCTATTGGCTTTTACAATCTGTCCCTAGAGAGCCAGGAGTTATTACCCCTGTCGATGGAAGAGAAAGGGATGTTATTCCCCTGTCACCCTCTCCGGCTCCAGCAGATTCCTAGCTCTGATCTATAGCCTTCATTGGAGAAAAGCGTCTGACATGCTGTTAGTTCTCAACCCTGTCAGATCCATCTACTCATGCTACTGGCATTACTTACTGGAGCCAGAGTCACAGGAGTCAGACCAAAAATTTGAGAAGCAAACACTGTATCCACTTTTATTTCAGTAAATATGAAACATCTACTGCAGTGCGTGCAGGTTTTCAGGAGGCACTATGTGCCACGTACGCTTCGAATCTGAGCTTAGAGACAGCTAAAGTAGTATCTGAAATTATTCATGATTACAGAAGAAATACTGCATAATCTAGGTAGCATCAGGTAAACCCAAAGGATACAGAACAGTTAATGAAATGGACTTAAGCATATTTAACACTTCCTTTGATACTGTGTTAACAAACTACTCCATTTTTTAATGCTTCTTTTTCATCAACATTGACATGGCTGCTACATAAAATGGGCACCTTTGATGGCAGGCAAGAGGCAGCACGAGATGATTATGACTCATTTTACTTGTACGCTGCCTGTTGTCCCACAACACAAATCTATACATCAGCATTTTGCACGCATTATTTTAGAGGACTTTAAAAGTAAATTAACATTTAATTGTAAAGTATCAATAAGAGGAATGTGTAGATGGCTGGCTTAGTTCATCTTATTCTCCAGATGCTCAGCAAAATGAACCAATCTCCACCCCCTCACACATGCTGACCGAAAAGCATAGGGCTTGCCTCTGATCTCTGCCAGCAACCCTGCTCAGATCCTCCACTCGTCAGGCTGAGCCAAAAACATTGTGCTGGGTGTCACTGTCAAGCAAGTGGTGATGCTTCATCCCAATACACGCAGCAGATCGCTTTTGCTCACGCCGTCAGTATTAGCAATGCAGGCAAAACTGGGAAGATGTGGATGTCCTGCTACAGCAGCACTTGACCCCTCTTCGGGCAGGTGGGTGCCATCATGCCCCTCTCCTCACCACACTCCTGCAGGTAGAGCTTCTCATGTACTCACTTGCTGTCTCCTTGCCTTCCCCCTCCTCCCCTTTCCTTCTTTCAACAAGGCTGTGGAAAAGAACAGATTTGCTTCCCCTTTACAATTTTTACAGAGCAAGCTCCTCCTTTCTGTATTTCATCATAAGCAAGGAGGTTAAACAGTCAAGGTGTTGCTGGTTCCACTTCCTTTCTCTCCCTGTACTCAAAGAGAAGTAGGAGCAAGTAAGCTATTACTAGTGGAGATAAGGGATCGGAGTCAAAGACTGTAGATGGTGCAGGATGAGAGCTACTGGTCATTCACTTTTCCAGATCAGAATTGGTTTTGACCAGATTGATCACCACATTATCCTTAGGAAACCAGGAAATTTGGCAAATATGCTATAAGTTTACAGATAACAAATAGAACATAGCCAAA
>KL289365.1:4571-45550 GCA_000699545.1 Podiceps cristatus | reverse complement strand
TGTGAGGTGGGACAGGCGCGTTCACCCCCCGGGCGCAGCCCTTTCAGCGCACTTCAGAGGCCCCGAACCATAGGGAAGCGCCACGAGGTACACGAGCACAGGGTGCCGAAACCCCCCAAATCATCCCGTATGACGGCGGCTTTGGTCCGTTATAAAGAGAGCCCTGACTCCTGGAGGAGACACGCCTTCTCGCGTCTCCATCTGCGGAACCGCTTACTCGTCCGGGACTGAATCTCGCTCCCGAGACTCACCGCGCTGCCGTCAACACCTGCCCCGAGCAGGCTGCGAAACGGCGCCTTGGACAACGTGGTCCCTGGGAGGTGAAGTTTTCAAGCAGATTGTCTCAGCAAGATAAATAGTACAGTCAAACGTCACAGAACTATAGTGTGCGTGGGATTTTCTTGAAGGAAATGTGGACTCGAGTGTGTTCTGGGTGTCTCTTAAAAAAAAAAAAAATTAAAAAAAGGAAAAGTAAAAGGAGGAGAGGAGAAAAAAACCCTAAAAGACCAGATAGGAAAACAGCGTAAAGAGGCTTTAATATTTTATGAAATAGGAGGGAAAAATTTCAAACCCTCCCTTCACCAACTCACTTTTCACCCTCATCACGTTATGGCACTTAATTAACTTTACTATTGCCTACTGACCCAAGCCCTGTAGCTACCTGGCAGTCCCGAGGGGCAGGTGAGATCCATCATTCCCAATCCTGCCTGCAAAGCAAAGGACAGTATATTCTGCCTCTTTTAAAGGATGCCTTCCACCGTTTTCGGCACCATTAAGATTCCTGCACAACAGTTACAACACAGCTATATGTGCTTGACCCATTGTGGAAAAATTACTGTTGATTGCAACGAACTTACAATCCAGCCCCCTCTAAATACAGATTGATTCCTTTATTTTCCTCTTTTGCTTCCCAAGAGTAAATTTCCTGCTTCAAAATATTACAGAGTCGCCTCCAGGCTTTTCATGGTTACTAGTATTCTACGTCATCCTTTAATCTTCTGTAAATCACTTTATAACATCTTTTCTAAAATGCCCTTTTCCAGTTCCTCTCTGCTTTCCCAGGGATCCTGCTGCTATTATGAGAACAAATTTAATTTGCATTGATCTGTGTTCCCAAATGAAGCTGAGTACAATCAGTTTCACTGTTCTGTGGAGTTCATTAGTGGACATCACCTCACTTTACATGCCTTTATGCTATATAAAACAGTGTATATTAACATATACGCTGTCTGCGGCCCAAGCCTATAGGGCGCTTTCAGAGCTGAAAGACTAACAGGCAAAGTCTGAGGGCATAAATCCAGATATTAGACTTGGGAAGTGCCTCCTCGCCTGTCATGTAACCTATAGCCCTATCTCTGGAGAAACCTGAGTTTGTAGCACTGAACTCTATAATGTTGGGCCACAGTACTGAGGTGTGTAACACTGTGTGAGGCATCTACTCCCTCTTCAAGTTAGCAGATTCAATGGCAGTCACAGAGTCATTCACTGATGACTCCGAGCAAATCACTTAAGGCCAAAGTTGTGCAAATCCTCAACTTCACCCCTTTGGTCTCTTGAATATCTGCCCGTTCAGGATGGATTACCTCCCAGTGCAAAGAACTGGAAGTCCCGCCTCCATGCCTGCACACCTTCCCACACCACCAGGACCAGTGATAATGAGACTTAGCCATGAAACGCCACCATTGTGGAAGTGCCTTCCAACGATCATTCAGAGAAGAAAGTACTGACATTAATGCTTTCAGCCTGGCAGAAGCAGGGCCTGGGAACCGATACAGCCATCAAACTGCAGTCTGCAAGCACTGATGCTCCGCAGAGACAACAATGGGGATCACAGAGTCTTATTAAACATTTTCAGCTGCAAAGTTGGGTTTCAATTAAAAGGCAAAGAAAAAGATACAATTAGATGTTCTGTCAATAGGAAGCATGAACAAAGAATTTGACTGGGCTTGGTCAACATTTATTAAAAGCTGATTTTGAAATGGAAAGTGTCGATACTGCACAGATGAATGAGGGTGGCACAATGGCATAGTTACCAGGAGAGCAGCGAGACAAAGGCCGTCACAAACCTCCTTCAAAGAGAAAGAGATCCATTGAGCTAAAAAATTCTATGCAAAATATTAGAAGTGACACATCAACTGGAACATTAACTCTGGAAAATATATAATAGTGGCCTGTCTTGTATTTGACCTTCTGGATAGATTAGTTGGACTAAAATGATTTTCCCCTTCTCCAGCTTCTGAGATGCTCTAATTCAAGGATAAACACATACAGATGGAAGAAAAACATGTTGACATGTCAGCACAGAGCTTCTTCCAAATGAACAAAACAAAAAAAAAAAAAGAAAACAAATCTTATTTAAAGCTTCACAGAGAAATCTGTTTCCCACTCTAACAGCTCCCTGGTGTGCAGAGGGCCACACTCAGTGAGTGAGTTGATCAGCAAAACATGTCAGTGAGGCAAGTGCAGCGAATCAGTAATGACCTTGTCTTGAAGAATTAAAGCCTGACTGGAGCACTGCTGGCCTACAGCTGTCCTTAGCTCCACTGAACTGCCCTGCGGTAAGGCCAACGGCCGTAAAAATACTCCTGTATTGCCAGCATGCTAGCAGCGTGTGCAGGCTGGAGAGTGGGGCCTTTCAGTGCCCTTCTCCTTCTGCGCACCCTCCCAGCTCTGCTCGGCCTTCCACCACAGCCTCCGCTGTTTCGGCGCAGTGTGGCATGGCCAGCTGGAGCGGTGGTTGGGTGTCCTACAGCTACCCTACCGAGTCAGGCTCCAGCTAGAAATCCTTCTAGGTCACCTTGGTGTTAAATTGCAATGACTGCATCTTCAGGCAGCGATCAAGTAACTGGTTCTCTTCTGGCTTGATGGCGATGTACCCATCCACCGCCAGCCACTGCACCAGGCAAATCTCACACCCCCCACTGTCAGGGCATTTCCAGGAGACCAAATCCACTGCCCTGACAATCAGCTCTCTGCAGGGCCTCTCTCTCTCTTCCCATGATTTGTCTGAGATGGCGTGAAGTTAACAGAGTTCGGGCTGGTTTCAGTGAAAGATGTAGTCTTTGCCTCTCATAGACTCGGCACAAATATTCCAGAATAGTTAAACTTCTGTTGCTGTCAATTTTCAGCACCAATTAATCCCCAAACCTTCCAGATTAAACAATTTTACAGTCACATGAGATAATCTGGCTCCTTGCCCTGTATGCCACAACCTGAGCCACCCATTCCAACCATTTGCCTTGTACCAGCGCTGTTGCCATCTACCTTTTTAGAGACCTGATTCAGGGAGTCAAATGGGCAGAAAACAGTTCATTCTCTACCTGTGGAGTTACTTTACTGTCCATTTAATGCCCTGAACCAGCTCACCATGCGTGCAGGCAACAGCAATGCAAAAGAGGATATGTACAGAATAAGATGTAATTCCATAATTAATTGTAATTAATTACAACAGCTAAGTATCTATTATGCTCAAGTATTAATAAAATTAATATACAGAATGATACAAACATGGGAGAACAGGACAATTTCACTATTTTTGGTAGTAACTAGCCTCTGGATTGACTATAAACCATGTACTTGCGTGTATAGCAGGGTTTGGTAATCCTGATAAAGTTACCTGTGCCGCTGGCAATACTGCATTAATAATGAAGAAGAAAATATTCTGCTTAAAGCTACATAAAGGCCCTTTGCAATCCAGTAGCTTAAATATAATTGTGCTGGAATTACTCCACTGATTTTCCTTGGTAAGATGACCAGCTCTGTGAACAGTGAGAAAGTACAAACCCAAACAAATCCATAGCTGGCAATTATTCCAAACACCTGTACCAACCAGGCTCATTAAAAGTAATTGGGAGGCATGTAAATGATGTTCTACCATTAACCTGGCTCAATTATTCAGAGTTGGTGTGTCAAGCTTTTAACCAGCCACAAAGGCAGCATTGCCAGATGCTTTTTCTGAGAGAAAATGATAAAGGGGAAAAAAGCATGCTGCCATGTAACTCCATGTTGTGCCAGACCAAGAGGAGCACTTATAAAGGAATAATCCAAAAAGACTCTTTAAAAACAGGAGTCGTTCTTATGTTCTTTGTAAAGGTCTGGGTTTGTATGGAAGGATTTCCGCGGCGTAACTCAGTTGTCCTGCCATCTGAAACCAGTTTTCACCCTTTTTACAGTGTTTTAGTACCTCAGTCTGAAAACTCCGGCCAGATTCTGCTGTAGGGTTTGCACGGGGCCCCGCTGTGTCAGCCGGGAGACGTGCGCCTAACTTTGCCTTCTGACGGGGGGGTTGTTCTGCTGTAGGGTTTGCACGGGGCCCCGCTGCGTCGGCAGGGAGACGTGCACCTAACTTTGCCTTCTGACGGGGGGGTTACTGCTGCCCAGTGAGCAACTCTCGGCTTAAAGGGGATGGGATGGGATGGGATGGGATGGGACACTTCTGCCTCTCCTGCATTTGCGTCCCAGGGCCATCACTTGCTGAATGTTGGCAGTCTGGATGGAAAGGCTTTCTGGTTTGCTACTAGCTGAGAGGAGCACACACGGGAAAAATCCTTCAGAAAACAAGACTTGAAGGAGATGCTGACTGCGATTTTCAGGGAGCACCAAGGATGCAGGCATGTCTGCCCCATTGGCTCCGAGAGGATGCAGGGACCAAATGCCTTTAGGCCTCTGAACATCCCAGGCAGAAACTAGAAGACTCCTTTCTTCCATGAACTGGCTTGGCACCTTTACACACGATCTGTGTGTCTCCTTACATTACTTTTAAAACGCAGGTCGGAGTATCACCTCAGCGTGTGGAGACGGAAAGGTGCAGGAGCAAGATATCACAGGGAGGGTTAAGGTGGGGGGGAATAATGTTACTTTTAACAGGACCGCTGTCAGCCTTCCTGCCTGCAGCACTTCCTTCACACCTCTGCTACCAGATACAGCCTTTCCTGGCTACGGGCTCAAGGCAGATTTCATTTACCCTGGTGAACAGAACGACCTTAATTTCTGCCAGCCTCCCTGAAGTAGTTCCAGATTTATTCTGAGGCAAGGGGAGAATCTGATCCTAACTTTTTGAAAACAAATGAGTTTACTACACCCTGGGAATTTTCAAACATAATACATCCATCAGTTTTCCTTTCTGACTAACATTTTGCAAAATGTAACTGTCAAAACTTTTTAATTCAAACCAAACTGTTTGTTATTCATTCCAAGCCACATGTTAAATGTCAGTGACAAGAGTTTCCATACAGTCTTTGTGGGCGCACAGACATAGCTACCCTATGACCTACGCCAAGGAAAAGCCGTGGAGCTTGGAGAAGCTTAAATCCACCGAGGCAAGGGTGTGAAAACACAGCTGGGCCCAGCAGCTTCTGCTGCTGCAGTAAATCCCATTTTGCCCCTCTGCACGTCCCTCTCGCCTTAAAGTCTTTAGAGGTTTAAATCATGAGCTCTCCTTCTCAATGCAGTCCTTTTTGGGCACTGAAAGTCCCTCTGAGGCAAGGACAGTTTGGCACATTTTCCCTGCCTGCCCATCAAGCTCTTAAAAAATTAAGTTTTTAATCATCTGTACTAAGGCTTTCTGGCCAGAAAGTCCCATAGGTGGTTATTTCAAATATGACTCTGCTTCTACTGAAAACTTCTGAATTTAAAAGAATTTGAAGTATGGACAAATGTGCCTTGTGATAATTAACTGCCTAGCACTATACTTTTAAAGCAGTCAGATGAGCCTGCAGTTTATATTTCACTATTTTGCTTACTTGGTCCAAAAAATTCCCCCCCAAACTCCACATTCACCATGTAATTTATCTGAGGTCTACACATACAGCAAAGCATTGCTTGCAAGGAGGAAGAGAAGTTTGCAGCAAAATTGCTTCATAACAGATGTATCAATGGAAAAAGTTAGTAACTGGGAGTGTTCTCTCTTTCCCCGTCTCACAGTTGCTATTAGTGCCGGTCTTTAGGGTGTAGCTTTCCTCTTGGGCTTCTCTGTTTGTTTTACGTATTGCTTTCCTCTTCCTTTTCGTCAGGAGCCTTTTTATGATCAGGCAAGATAATACTGAGCAGCAGCACTGAATCTGCAGAGCAAAATGAGCCTTTGCTTTAAATATCCAAGAGACAAATGGAGGTAAGTAGAAACAAATGGATTAAGCTGTTTCGGCTGGGGAATTGCTGTGAGTTTGTTATTTGGAAGTTACTAACGACTAGTACATTGGATTTGTTTGGGGTTTTTTCCCCTAGTTGGCTGCAATGTTAAGAATGTAACTAAAGTCCGGCATGGAAATATACTGAAGTTGTTATAAAGTTCAGGCCTTTGGTGGGGATTACAGAGTTGGTTAGGACAGAAATCCTTTAAGCAGCGTTTCCTAGGCCTTCATGGCAGGCTTAAAACACATTGTCTCTCCTCCTTTTTCCCCATCTTTCAAACTGTCACTATATTTCTGATTCACTGTGCACGCTATACCTAATCAGAGAGTTTATCGTGCTCCTATTACCTTCCTGTATTTCATATATATTACAGAGGTTGTATTTGCTCAGCTGTATTGAATCCTATTATAAAAGCAGGGTGCAGAGGGCAGTTTCTGGTTGCACAAAGAATCTCTGTAACTACTAAAATATAGCACCTGCTCTGCTGGAAGTAGCAATGTGAAGCCAGAGTTGACAAGGTAAGTGATGCCACTTAAAAATCCTATAATGTTGATAAAATTTGGTGGTACCGGCATAAAAGAGATACTCAGAGCTAAGCTGGACTTGGAGATAAATTGAAAATGGTGTCTTTAAAGGAGAATCACTCAGCATAGGATTTGATGACATGCAGATCTTTTACTCATAGAGTGTCATATCTGGCAGTTAGGTGGATGAAAATAGTCTTGTTTATAGTGTTGTGCAATGGTGGTGAATATTTCAGTTCAGAGAAGAAAGGGGTGCATGTCCAAACAGGACTCCACATGTGCATCAAGGGCAGGCAAGAAAAGACTAAATATTCTTGACACCCCTTCTTCCTGTTTTCTGAATTATCTTTTAAAAGTCTTGAAATTTAGTGAGATGGTGGGGTTTTTTTCTGTACTGTTCAATGACTACTTCTAATATTAAACCTTAGGTTACGTTAGGTTTGCATGCACACCTATGGTATGCTTTTGGTCTCCAAATGCATTATCATGGTTTTTAGAGCCGGCTTTCCAGACTCTACTGCCAAAAAATAAATCATTGTTATTTACGGTTTGCTGATGATTCAATCTTATGTCTATTTAAGTTTTCTAGGAAAATATTGATAGCAAACAATTGCAGGCCAGAGACCACAAAATTAGTTTATATGTGAAACAGAATGAATATTTTCTTAAAATATTTTGTTGAAACTACAAACTTTTTAGATTAGTTTCTTATTCTGTTCACATCGACCAGACACTATACTCCCTCATGTTGTGAAGTACCACAGAGTTGCATTTTGGCGTGTGAAGGATATGTAACTTCTGAGAGGACATTAGCTCTGCGAGGGTGTTGGAGAGGGACAACCTTGAACGGGGGACACAGGACTTATCTCTCTGTTGGTCACATTACCTCTGGCTTCTCCCGTTCTCCTCCTGCCTGACCTCCTCTCCCACGCAGACCCAAAGCTCCTTGGGGCAGGCACCCTCCCTGACTGGGTGTTCATACAGTGCTTGCATAGCACAGATAATAAATCAAATGTGCTGGCTTTATTCATCCCTTTCCATAGCAAAAAGTTCACTGAAGTTGATGGAAGTTTTTACATGGCAGTACCAGACCTCAAAGTATGACTGTCCATTTATCGGTTTCATGGAAAAACTGAGTTAAACTGCATTTATGTTGGCAAATCCATGCCCAGAGAGCTGAGTCACTCTGCACAAAGCAGCAGCTTTGGCTCCTTTGAACTATTGCTTTCCCAAACTACATCCTTCCTTTTCCACCAAGGCCTCCCGTCTGCTCCTTGCTGCAGATGTTTGCTTTTCATACGCTGCACTGAGACAAACAGAGGCACTATCAGGCTAGTAACAAGGGAAGAGAGAGAAAGTCCTATGTCAGGAACAAACCCAGAAGTGTACAGGCCTGGGTTATGCTGATAACCTTGAACCACTGACACAGACAAAGCAGCAGGGATGTAGAGTCATTATTAACCTGTATAGTTATTTTCACAGCCTGATTTTAAACTCACTTATCCCAGCGAGTACTTCTACTGGCTTTTCTGTTTCTCTTTTTTCTCTTGAAATGTTGCCCACAGCCCGTGTAAAATCTGAAGGGGCAGGTTTTGGATGCATGGAAATAGCCTGCTGCAGTCATCAAAGCACATCGAGGTATTCGGGGTGAAGTAGGGGCAGCCACCCCTTCTCTCCTGAACTCTCAGCTAGAGCACAGACCTTGGATTTCTGCTGTGAGCAGTTCACACTCACAAGTCCCACTGTTCCACACATTTTGCCTTGAGTTATTCTAGCAGAATCATGCTAATTGTAAAAGCAGAGGCTAACAAAAATAATATGCAAAGAAGAGTACACAAACCAATATCCACCTGAAAAATAAAAATGTGCTGGGAGTCAGTGGAGAATAAAGGAAAAGAAGCACTAGAGCAGTCAGCTAGAAAAAAAAGTCCAGCTTAATAGTTGGTAGTCACAGGAAGATCAAAAATAAAATAAAACTACTTTGAAATCTCCTAATTGAAATACACTGCAGAAAAGCTGACTGGTCCCAAAGAAAGCTGTCAGAATTGCATTGTGAAGTCAGCAGGCAAATTTGAACAGGATATATCTTAAAAATAGGGAAACAATATTCCTGTAAGTAACAACTGAAATGTCAGAAAGTAAAATACTTTCAAAAGAAAAACATTGGAAACCGGCAAAAACTGAATTTGAAAATCTTCCATCCAGTTGTCTATTAACTGCCACTGGGTATTTGGTATTTGGCAGCCATTTAAAATTGTTTCTCAAGCTCATTTAAAAAAAAAAAAAAAAGTTTGCTTTCTCATCCCATCAATTAGAGAAAAATCATCACACATTTTTCTGTTGAGATTTAGTTCTTGAATGTCATGTCATATATCACTGCTTCTGCATCTGACAGGAATCAAAGCACAGATTTTGAAAGGCAAGTGTCTCTGAACTGCAAATTATGCTTAACAATGAAGGTGTTTCCGTTGTTGTTTCTTAATGAAATTTCTGCTTTTACCTAAAAGTGTTTTTAAAAAAACAAAACAAACACAAAAACCCCAAACAACCAAATTAAAAACCAAACAACCAAACCGCAAAAAACCCCCCACCACACAGCCAGACTTCAGTGCAACCCCTCAGAGCCTCAAATGTTTTGACTTGCATCCTTCTCTAATTTTAAACGCTTCTTAAGTGAGGCTAAAAAGTGAAACTCTGAGTGCTGGGTTAGGAAGTATTATTTATGTGTCTGCTCTGCTAGGCACAGGGAGTTTTGATCTGCCAGAGAAGAGGTTGCTCTGCATGGTCAACATCAGGCTAGGAGAATAATGCAATATGAGGCTATGAAGAAAGTCAGCTGATGCAGAGAGCTGCTGGTAAGTCAGGAATTGACGGTAAAGCCTGCAGTATCTGATACGGGTAAACAGGTTTTATACCATTACTCTCTATCACTGGAATCATGGATTTTCCCAGTGTGAAGAACCATGGATTTTCCCAGTGTGAAATAGAGCAGATTCAGAATTATTCTTTAAAATTTTAATATTCTCTGATTTATATTCCATGAACTGAAGAAGCGAATACAAGCTTTGTGCTAGCTCCTCAGACTGTATTTCAAGAGGGCTGGTTCTTATTTTCCTTAAAGCTGCTTTAAAACTGCTTTACGCATACAGGCTGAATAAAAATGACAGACCTATTAATTACCTTTCCATTGCCAGTTTGTCCCCCATCTTCCCGTAAAGCGCGCAGATTTGGGGGGAAAAAAAAAAAAAAGTTTAAAACATATTATAAATAGTACAATCCAGAAAGTGCATAAATGGTAACATCCAAGAGTCAATTGCTTATCAGTAAATGAGAGGGCATTCAGAGACGCTGCCATGCAGCAGGGCCTGGGATTAGCTCTGAATTGCCTCTTCTGTTAAAAACTCTTCCCACTGTTTTAATCTCATCCAGTTACAAACATTCTTCCTTTCCACCCACTTGCAGTCCCTACAATAGTGTTTAGGAGTTCAGCTATCTGTGACTGGGATTAAGATGCGTACATTTGATAGTAAGAAAAAAAAAAATCCATAATGTGCTGATGGTATGCTTACATATTGCCGTTACTCGGGCACTGACTGGTCTGAACGCTGTGAGGGTGCCAGCTTGGTAGCACCAGAAGGATGCTGGGTTGCAGGAAGCAATTTGGTGCCATTCCCAGTAGGTGCTAAGGAGAAGTAACTGGACCCAAAGCGTGGCAGAGGCTCATCGAGGAACACGTGGCATCCTTCTCCTAGTGACAGCAGCAGTGAGCCTGGGGGGTGGCCCTTTTGGGAGGTGTTTTGACCCCCTCCATACAAAGTGCTTGAGGGCAAAAAGTAGAAAGAAAAGAAGAGGAGGATGCATCACACAGTGTTCAGCCCATCATTTTGCCTCATGCCGTGGGTAGGCAAGGAAAGAGCTGAGTGGTCTCCGTGAAGTCACTAATAGGGTACTACACGAGGCTTCTCGGTATGTGCCTGGGAAACAGCGAAACGGTGCAAGAAACACGAAATCAATAGAGTAACTTTCCTGTAAACTCTGACATTATGTATGTTAGGAGAGGCTGAAGACAGTTACAACGAGGGCAGATGGGATGTATAGAGGGTTACGACCGTGCGTCATCGCTGTGCAGACTGCGCTGTACAGCCTCGGTATGCTAAAGCCAGCAGCCGGCAGGACAGCAGCGTCCTCTCCTAGGATGGGTGCTGTCTGGCGCGCAGGGGTTAGAAGCAAACAGTCCCATCCCTGCAGCCTCTTGGAGAACTGTAGGCTAATCACATTCAATGCAATTAAGGTCTTAAAGGCAACTACATAAGTACATTAGACCAAAAATCCCACCTAGCCAAAAGTCATCCATGCAGAATACCAATAACAACCTTACAGGCAGAAGTTAGCATGCATCTCCCATTTTCCAGTGGCGAGATCTGCATGTCCCCAAAGGATCAGCACGCTTCCCTGAAGCATTAGTAAACTACACCGATACGTCAGCAGTAGATGTGTTATATTTCAGATTGATCTCAGAGAGAGAAGCTGAACAGTTGTATTTTTCATGAAGCACATCTTTTACTCTGGAATCTCTGTCACTGATGATTTTGGAAGCCAGATCAGGCAAACCAGAGAAAAGTGCAGGTGAAGCTGAACCTGCCACAGGGCAGCAGATGGACCAGGCAACCTTTAAGGGGCCTCTCAGTCTCCATTTCCTATGATCTCTCTAATGTAATGCTTCTGTTTCACTGACTAGACAGCTGGCCCCGTATTAGTCACCAAACAACAGAAGCAACGTAGGATGGTTTAGACGAGGCCAGTTTGGAGTCTTTGCTTTTATTTTATCAGCAGTCATCCAGCTCTGAAGGAAAGCTAACAGCCTATATGCACAGCCGGTCTTTGTGTTTTCAGACATCTGAAAAGCTGAAATCTTCCCCAGCAAAAGAAATGTGCGTGCAAGCACTAACCATTTTACAGCTTTTTAGAAAATACCCGGTTGCCTACATTAGTCTGTGATACTATTTAAGTGACATGTATTCCTCCACTGTATTGGGACTGTTATCACAGTATTAACTTTCAAGTGAGGGAAAGTACTTCATCTGTATGTTTGGAGGCAGAAGTTCCAAAAAATAGAATAGAAAATAACCTCATCCAGTAGCTGAGCCCTGAGAACGTCGATCTCTTATGAAAGGTTGGTATCAGCATGTCCAAGCATAACCTGAGCTAATGCCGTTAACCCTGAATTTCTGACAATGTCCCTGCTCTGCCTGTTTGCAGTTTACCAGCACCAGTTTCAGGTGTGTGGGCCGTTTGGAAATGCTGCCGCTCTTGTCTGTGTGTTACTGGTAGCACTGGGAAAAGGAGCAAAGGCTTTGCTGTGCTGGAGAGGTAATACCACCAATTCTGCTCCCGCCCATGTGGGGTGAAATCAGTTGCAGCATCGGGTCCCACCGACTTCAGTGGGAGGGGAACGGCTCCTTTGAAAAGCTGTCATTCAGCAGAAAGATTAAGCTGTAAAGCGGGGATTTAGTTTGTCCAAACCTGGTCGCTTTCCCTGTACCCCTGATGCACACTTAGGGCCCTGCTTTCCCTGCTCTGTCCCAGGGACACGCAGACAGCAGCCTGTGCAGCTGCTCCTCCTCCAAAGCCTTACTTCAAGTTGGAGCACTGCTACCCACTGATTTCAGCTTGGCTACCAGCTCTGCAGACTCAGGAGACAAAATTTCAGATGAACCCACACTGAAGGTTTGGATGTTGGATTTTTAGGTTTTTGTTGTTGGGTTTTTTTTTATTCTTCTATATCTAGATTTTGTTCCAACTAAAATACAAAAGGTTTTATTTGCTTTTTAGGTATTTGCTTTAAAAAACCTCAATCAGATGGAAATTCAAAACAAAGTTTGAACTTCTGAGTAAATTACATCTTGCAAAACTAGCCTTTCAGTGCCCTGCTCCCGGCCAAGTGATCACCACAAAAACATCACAAAGATGAGGTCCACCCTGATACAGAAGACTAACCAAATCCTTTCAATCTACCCTGGGGTGCAGCTACACCACAGTCAGAGGCACCATCTTCAAACCAGGTAGCTCAGGAGGACGTCAACATCTTCCTGTCATTCCACAGCTTCTTTTTTTCACTCAGTTTACCAAACTGAACTTCATGCTGCCTCAATACCTACCCTCAAATCCACATATGTTGGTCAGCAACACAACTGAAGATCCAAAATGTTTATTTTCCAGTGCACTAACTGGATAGCCAGACATTTTGGGAACAGATTTGCCGCGGCTCCAGGCCTAGTTCTGCAAGCGCAGGCCACACTGCATCTACTCCAGGTGCTCTAAAATTACTGTGTTCCTGCCCTGAGTGCATTAGGCGTTTCCCCTGAATGCTGCCTATTGCACACGCACTTGATATGTTCAGGAGTTTTGTTCAGAGATTGAAAGACCTGGATTTAGAGCTCTCTATCACAAAGCAAATAATCTTGAAAACATGTGTGTATTTGAGCAAGAAGAGCCAAGTCCTCATCTGGCAAGGGGACTTTCATCTTCCCACAGCAGTCTTTCTCCAAATTTACAGTCTCAGTTGTACACACGGGAAACTTTAGATTTATCCGAGTCAGAAAATAACCTGGGCTTTAGTTCTTTCACTGCTAAGAAATACATAGAGCTGCTCCCATTATTTCAGACGGGTTGGTTTGTTGGTGGTTTTTAAAACTCACCTCCTGGTCTCTTTTAAAATACATTTTTTGAAAGGCTCTTATTGTTGCAGCTTAGGAGACATAATGAATCAAAACCTGTGAATGCAATTCAGTTTAGATTCACGTTGAGTCATGGGTCCCTCTCAAGTACGTGCAGGAGTCAAATCACGTCCCTGTAAGGGGTCTGGCAGTAGCTTTGGAAACAACCGTCCCCTTTCTCAGTTTGCACTCATGAGCCATACTTCCAGCTCACTGGTTTGTTTTTTTTTTTTTTATAAAAGCAAATAAACATTCTGTCTGCAGGCATCAGATATTGTCTCAGTAACCTTCCCTGCATCAGTGTGCTGCTGCATAGGATGGGAAGGAAGACTCTGAAATATGTTATGTGCTCTGAGTGCGTCTTACACTGTTAAGATTCATGGCACTATTAGAAGATCCTTTTTTCTCTGTCTCTCTCATCTTTTACACAACACCGAACAAAGCCAAACAAGTGGTTCATACAGTTCCCTGTTATCCATCACTTAATCTGCTCTTTTATCATACCTGTGCAGCATTTTCAAAATCAATGCTAATATCTTGTCAGTTGTCATTAAACCGTTTTTCATTGCCCAGGCTGATGAGGTGAGCAGAACCAAAGCCTTCCAGGCGCTGCCGGCTCAGCTGCGCCCGCAGAAATACACTGCCTTCCCAGGAGACTTGTTCGCCGACCCCAGCCCCGGGCTGATGCTCCTCTGTCACACCCTCAGCTCTATCACTGAGCTCCTGCCCACTTCGAAGAGGTCACTTTGCCTCCTGCAGTATATTTCTGACTCGCCCTTTGCCTCCTTTTACCCGTTCGAAGTATATCCTTGCGCCACGTAACTGCATGAGCTGTACGGCCCCAGGGAACTGGCTAGTGACGGCTTCGTGCTGTGCTGGTGGTATATAGGATCTTTGCAGTCTTATCACCAAGTCAGATAAACGCATGCCTGAGTTTTCCCTCCATGTATTAACAAAGTGCACGTTATTACATGTTTTGTTAAGCCACGAGTACAACAGCAACATTAGCAGCCCCCCTGTACAACCGTTGATCCTAATCTAATGGCAAATCAGTGCTCAGGCAGGACAGGTTTTCAGGTTTTGATGGCCTCTTGTGTTTCCAGGTCCTGGTAAGGAAAAGATGTTGGGAAAAAAAAAAAAAAAAAAAAAACCAACACAAACATTTGAAACAATTTATAATCTACTTTTGTGGATTCGGGTAGGTCAGATTAACATCTGAGTATGTTTGTCGAGAAAAACAAACTACCGTTCTGAACAGCTGGAGGTTTAGCCATCCCCAGAGCAAAGCCCATCAAACCTAGAGATGTGGCAAACTGCCAGTTAGCTGCATGTGTGTCATTTTGATGGTCTCCTCGGGGCAGGAGGGGATTAATGACAACTCTCTCAAACCCCGAGTGCCTCATTTTTGAGCTTCCCATGGCAGTATATTTCTTCTTCCATTTTCACTTTGTTCTCAAAGCTTCACTCTTCATTTAAACCCTCTACGGAAACTCCATGCAAGACAGAAGTACATTTACCCTTTCAGGAGAAAAAGAACTTCTTTTTAAAAAGCCCAAACAAACCTGAAATCCATTTAATAATGCCCCTCATGTATCTCTCATCTTCTCTAAATATTAGCTGAGAAAACAGCTTTCATTTATAGCAATTTCATTGCCATAATCCAGATAGCATGGATTATTTCTATAGTGATGCACTAATGCTAATTTGCAAGAGTGGAAGGCAATTTGCTATCCTAACGAATTACTTTTGTCCTTGGATGAAACAGACGGCAAAGACAGTGTCCCTGGTTAATTGGAAACACTAGATAGATATCCATAATGTTCTATATGTGAAGTCTAGTGTTGATGTTATTAACATTCAATTTAACTCCTACAAAATTAAAACTAAAGCTTTATACTAATTTCCAAGCAGAAATCTCCTTGGAAATAGCTTGATGTGGTCTTCTGAAAGATGTCAAAAGATCACCTCTTCATGATGCCCAGGGAGATAGGGATCCAAATAACAATGTCTGGGTACTTACGGGAACGATTCTTCTCAGAGATACCCATCACAGATAACTATATACAACACACATCAAGTTTATAAAATGAGAAGCACACTTCACTTACTCTGAATCTGTCCATGAAAATAGATGGAATGAGGCCTAAATCCAAGTCCAGCAGTCTAACATGAGACTTAAGAGCCACTGTGTGAAATACAAGATTGGGTGGACACTGTCCTTAACTACAGTTAAAAACACTTACCAACTCTAGGTACAGACCCACGTGTTGATGGTAAAGCAGACAATACAGAAGCCAGTCTAAACGTTATTTCTACATCCCTCTCCTCCTTCTCTAAAGGAGGGTGAAAACAGTGGATGTAAAAGATTTAGTTTCAGTCTGATACAGGCCTGATGATACAGGTAGAGGACACGGTCGCCACGATTCATACTCCCTACCGGGGGATTATCCCTATTCTTCCCAGCCCTCACTGGTGTCTATGAAGATGACGAAGACTATCCCATCTCACAACAGCTTGCAAGTACATTCTAGACCAGCCAGTCACATGCTGCCTTACACTAGGTCATGAAGCTAGAGGTGCTTAGACAGAGCTGTGTGCATCCTTGACTACCAGAAGGAAGGTAAAATTCGGAAAACAAAAGACTTCTCTAGAGTTTGAGAACTGAGTTTCTCTTCAAACCGTGGTGTGACAAGAGTGCCATGCAGCCAGCCTGTGCAATGGCTCATCAGTGGGGGCACTGGGTGCAGGACCAGGGGTGTGGAGACCGAACAACTGCACCTCTCGGCTCCGCCAAGGCTTGAAGCGCAGCTTTGCTTGTCACACTCTGCTCAGGACCAAACAAGCTCCTCTCTGCCTGCGAACGCTGGAGCCCAGTGAGCGCACCGCGTGCAGGTCTAGGCCAGAGTGAGAAAGCAGCATCTGCCAATATATTTGCAAGAACTGTTGTACCAATGGCTGAGTTCAGTACAAATACTAGTTGTGGGGGACAAAAAGCGATTAACATCTAACAACTGGCTCTTGGTAGAGTCACCTTCAGACTAGTCAGGCACCGTCCTACTTAATCTGCCTGCGCTTCCATAGCACTGATCACCATGTATCTTTGCATCACGGCCATCCATCACACCCCCAGTTTCTCATCTGAATACTGCCAGCAGCACTGTGAGTAGCCCAGCGCTGACACTCCCTCCTTCTCCCTCTGCATCTTATTATTTAAGTTGCTGCTGGCAAAGAAAAGGAAAGTGGCTGTGTCCACAGTGACATTAGCAGAACCGTCAGCTTAATCAATGCTGATCCTTCCCCCCTCACCCCCACTTCTCTGCTGCTCCTTTTTGAGGCAGCAGAAGAGCCCTATAATTCACCACTGTGCTCAGCTATCCAGAAATACTGCTAATTTTCTAGAAGCCCTTTGGTACCCCAACTGCATCCAAATCCACAAGCCCTGGGGGCCACCCAAGGTCCCCCAAGCAGAGCCACTGCTAGGGCTCCCAGAGCCCACACTTACCCCCGGGTCAGCAGGAGCTTCCCTGGCAGCAGGAGGGCAGAGCAGGGAGCCCTTCTGCTCTCTGCGGATTAATCATCATGGGGAAAACAGGATCACAAGGGCACTAGAGGCAGAGCAGGTCACCAGAAAGGCTGGGTGCTTTGAGAGAGACCTTTCTGCAACGCAAGAATGTTTTTGAAAGGTCTTCCAAAACCTTGGAGACTGAGATGTTTGTAAATAGTCCCTAATCTCTTCCATTCCAACCAAACATGCTTTTTCAGTTTGGACAGGTGCAGGAAACCCACTCCCCCAGCAACGCAGCTCTGTTCAGGTCGCTTGTTGCCCCCCGGGCCGTTGCCGAGCCAGGGAGCGGTCTGCAGAGGGGAGCACAGCTGCAGAGGGTGCTTCCCAACGCAAACTGCAGAGGATTCACCATAAGGTGATCCTCCTGGGCTCCAGGTGCCCCAGTAAGTCAGGCAGAACTGGCAGGCAGACGTGTGTGGGTACAGCTGCCCCTTCTGCCTATCATTGTCCTCGGGACTTCAGTAGGACAGGGAATAAAATTAGCCTCTCCACCTCGTCTAGGCCCTCGCCACCTTGTCTCAGCAGCATACCCTTGCCTTTCGGTTATACAGTTGTAAGCAATGATTTATAAAGGCAACTTGTGTGGTATTTTTCTTTCTATAAGGCTTAATTTTTTTTAAAGGACAGTTTTCAGAAACAGAGATTTTCTTTTTCCCCCCTCTTCAGTTCAACAGACTGACATACCAATTCGTGATGTGCCATGTTTGATACAGTACATCAGCCAGCTGGAACTGGGTTTCATGTAACAAAGCATTAATAATGTAAATTGGAGAGAGAGCATCATGGCAAAGACAGACGTTCTTGGAAAACTAGTATTCCAACAAGTTTCAGCAACCATAATCCTTCCTCTCCATCCTGTGTCTTGCAAGTCTGATGTGTGGGAGTTTGCACACCCTCGCCTCTCTCCATCATGCCCGTACCACTTGTCAGCTCATTGCAGTTCTCAGCCTACTGTCAAGATCACTCTCCCCTGTTGTCATCTGACATTGCCTAGAGCTGTCTGGGAGGGGAAACCTTGAGTGGAGTTGATCTGCCCCAGCATCATTCAGCTACAGGACCTGAAGAGGCAGCGCAGGCCACTTGCTTTGCCTTCTGGTCTCTCCTCCACCCAGCACATCTGAACCACAGCCAAGGCACAGCATGTGCCAGGGACAGGAGGGGTCACGCTCTGGGGCTCGGCGCACTCATACCTTTTCTTTCCTGCAATTCATCCCTTCACATAATAGACGGGGCCTCACAGTTCAGATGTGTCCGTTGTACTGACAATAGTAGGGTTGTTACCTATAAACTTTCTCTCTTCCACTATGTCGCATGGGCTTCTCTGACACGGTCTTCTTTGCAATAGTCGAGGGAAATTTAAGTACCATGTTGTTGCACACTAGTTTCCCTAAGACTTTGAGGGTCAGAGAAAGAAAGGGTTTTTCTTTCCTCCCATGACACAATAACCCCCTCCAAGCAGCACTGCAGCACTAACAGGTTACTGCGTTTCAAGAGGAGCAATTCCACCTGGTTGATATTCCCAACAGCAAGGCTGTGGAGAGCTGCTTGTTCAGCTTCTCTAGATCGCACAGCGATATGAACCTAATCAACTCTCTATCTCAATTTTCAACTCCCATTGAAAAGCATATCTGGTCTCCATTGTCAGTACTGCTTAATTTTCCTTTTCCACTCAGCTATTATTTAGTTCACCGGCAGTAGCTAGCACCGACAGGCACCAGAGTTCGTAGGATTGACCTGGGGCCACAGTCCAGAGCTGTAGACTCTGATCCTAACAGTCACAAGCTCGGACAAAGCACTGTGTCCCAGTTTCCCCATCTTTGACATAAGAGTAATGTTTCTGCTGCCAATGGAGGCTGGAATGATTATACTCTAGAAATATTCAATGCTAAACACTTCTACCAGCCTATTTATCATGCTTATAGAGTAATAGCTTGCAGGAATAAGAGACCAGAGAACAGCCCTGTAGTTACAGGTTTGGGCTGGAGTACGGGAGATCTGACTCTGTTCCTGGCCCTTACATAGGTAACAGGAGAAACCCTAGACAAGATTTAGGCTTCAAACTCCACCGTTAGAGTGGGAAATACAACACTTCCTTCTCTGGAGGCTAAATCGTTCTTATTTGTGAGTTTGCAAATATATAGTTTACTGTTGCTTTTTAAGTGAATTGCTACACATACAGTTCTAGCATGGATTCAGTTTATAAATAAAGGGCAAAAAGGAATAAATGCAGTTAGGAGAGGCTTTGCAACACTCAGTCAATGTCTGTTTTCCTGTATTTAATGAAATCTTGCACACCAGAATTAATGTAATGAGGGAAATGGCTCTCACAACCAATGCTGACTTCGCTAATCACTCGTGACATTGAGCAAGACAGCTATTACTTGTGCCCCTTTCACTGAAATTAAGGAGAGCACCATCAGACCTAATACCTACTAAAAAATCAAACAAGATTGCCTACAGTCTGGAAAACAAACTGACATGCTTTGTGGATTTTCCTGTCAGCACAGTTTCCAGACAAGCATCGCTACCACAGTTCAGAGTTAAAGTAGTGCCATGCCTGATCTCCCACCAAAGTTTTGAAGGAGCATGCAGAAGTCCAACAGGTATAATTAATGTCAAGTGGTGTGTGCAGGCAGAGCCCGTTCCGCTGCCTCCCTGCCTGCCCACCTGCTGCCCACCAGCTGCTCCTCCACGGCTGCCCTGACGTGCCTGTGAATCTCCACTCCAAATGCTCTGCTCTGCTTCCTTCGGTGTTTCCTGAGGAAACGCTCAAACAGCTCATCTGCTCTTCAAGCAATTAATGGACTCCATGAAGCATCTGGTGAGCGGAGCTCTGTAGAGCCCCTTCTTTGCAGGAGCCCACACCCCGTGGCACGCGTACGCTTCTGGCCTTATGTTCAGTAGCTGACCAACTGGTGCAAATCAAATTCTGTGGAGTTACACTGGCACACACCAGCTGGCTAGTTGCCCTTATCGATTTTCATAGGTCTTGATCTCATGCACACTCATATGGGTTTATTAGCAGCAGTGAAGTTACTTCCAGACCTGGTGTCTCTGTAGACCAGTGCCTAGGCCTGCACAGAACATGCTTTTTTGGAAATTATGCAACTTCCTCTGCTGAGAATGTCTTCCTGCAGCCCTCTTCATCCTCCCTCTAGACCAATATTTTAGACTTAGATTACAGAAGAGTTTTTTCCTCAATAGGTTAAGAATAGCTGCAGTAGCAGAGATGCTCACTTGAGGATAACAGTTTGGTGCTGGCGCTGTAGGTACAGTGGTAAGGACAACTTTAGTTAATGCAGAATGTTCCTTGGGGCAGCAAGTTGGACAAGAAGATGGGATTGAGCCATCTCTCTTTTCCCAGAATGAGACAACCAGTCACAGAGCTCAGGGATTTTTAGGCAATGGAGCTAATCGGGGAGTGGGAATCAAAGCCTTATTCTACCCTTTTGAAAGTTGAGAAGAGGGATAAATCCTTCCCTGCATTATGTTGCTCTCGGGAGCAAGAAAGAGGGCTCCCAATGGTGCCGCTCAAGTAGGTGAGCAAGCACCAGTCTCAGGTCTACCTGTACGTTCCTGTTCTTCCCAAAGCATTTCACCAGCACAGAGCCTTCTGCATGAGTGTTAACGATAAATTTGTTTGCTGACATGCTTTAATCACTATGCTAGTCCTGCTATCCTGCTCAGCTCCACACGCTGCTTCCTGCTGGAATATCAGGTTTTGATTAAGGAACAAGGAGTTTGTAGACCTGCACGATGTTGCTGCTCATCACAAATTGTTCCTTCTCCTTCAGTAATCACACCTCAGTGCTTAAGGGTGACCCCACCACCCGCAGCCTGCCCTAGGGCCCTCTGTGGCCAAAAGCCCTCTGTGGAGGTGGCGAGAAGCTGCCAAAAGTTCCCAGGGAGATTGGCTACTGATTCAGCAGCAGCTGCAGGAGTGAGAAATGTTCCCTGCTTCTTTGGGGTTGGTGACCAGCACATTACGAACCAGTGAATGAAAATACAATTACCATTACGAGCGCCGACACCTAAAGACACTACCTTTCAGCTTGCCAGGCACAGGGAGAGCTGTGATAAATTAACTTGCTAGCTTGACGGTGGCAGGGCACGGTGAAAATACTGTTTACACAATGTCTGTGTTGCATAAAAGCTTTTGTACAAAGCATAACTGCAGCGTGTGTAACTTGAAGGTAATGGAAGATGAAGGAAAGAAAAACAGGCTGAAAGAAAGCAACTGGTTATAAGCAAAGCCTAAAAAGCAAAGCGTCTCTGTGGCAGGGCAGTGGTGAGGGACTTGTCTCACTTGTGAAAATGGCTTCCATTCTCCTTTCTCTCTGCATATGCCTCTATTGTTTGTTTGCCCGTTTTATTCCGGGACTGTCTTCTGACACGTATTTATACATTTCTCAAAGGTCCCATGCAAAGGGAGTATGGACATATGCTGCACCTCCTAGACCGCAGTGTAACAGCATTAATGACACCTGCCGCCAGCCGCAGAGGGAGGACCCTGGGTGGAAAGGAAAGCCAGCAGGACATCGCACAGAACAGAGGCCCTGTCTTAAGGGGTGCTTCTGTCCTTAGCGTTGTTCCACCTATACTAAGATTAGGCTAACCTTAAAATAAGATCAATAGAAAGGGCTGGAAAAGCAGCTCTGCACACGAAAAGCTGGTCTGCTCTAGCTCGTGTCAGTTTACAGATGCGTTACCCACCTGCCCTACGCAGAGCCCTCCCACCAGCTCAGCTTTTGCCACAGCCCTCACTGCAGGAGCCATGCAACTCAGGTGGCTCAGCCCACAGGATTAGAGGATGAACCCTCCTTTGGCCTTGGCAACGATAAACAGAGAACAAGGTGAGGTCTCCATGTGTTCATCAGCTTTCCCAGTAAATGGGCCGAGTTTCTCCCTTCCACTCTTATCCCTGTCTCATTTGCCCCAGTGAGCAGTAGCACAGCTCTATCTGGAGAGCAGGTGCCATCTCATCCCCTCGTTCCAACGTTTGAGATCTCTTTCCTCGGCCAGAAACTAACTACGACCTTAAACCCCAGTCATGTACCCCACCCCCTTGGGAAGGGCTGGACTGACTCAGCTTTCCTCGTATCTCCTTGTCCTCCCTTAATTCCATCCATTTGCTCAGAGCTTCCCTTCCTAAACCCAGAGTGAAAACCAGCGTCTCTCCAAGGCAGACACCAAAGGCAGGCTGAGCTTCTCGGCTATATTAATAAGGAAATTAAGACTAATTGGAGGAAGTGTTGTTACCTCCATATATAGCATTATACTAAATTGCTGCACTATTTCTAGCATCTATGTTTTCTCATGAATGCTTAAATACCACAGCCAGGTCAGAGCCGTAACAATGACAAAAGGCTATAGAGGACAAATCTGTTTCTTAGCTTGTGTAACTGCTAAAGATAGACAGAGAAGTGACTTAATTTGAACACAAAAGTAGTTTCATGAGAGGAAAATATCAGGCATAAAGAGCTGTTTAACCTTTCAGAAACAGGCGTCCGGATAAACAGCTGGAAGGAGCAGCCAGCTGAGCTCCAGTGAGCAGCGAGGGGAGCTGCTTCTAGCGACTGTGTCGGTGCTGATGGCAGATCCCCCCTTCCTTCACCAGGTCAGGATCAGATGACGTGTCTGACCACCGCAGACGTTTTAACTCGATTATATCAAGATCTACAGACACACACACAAAAGCGTTACTTGGAAAAAGCTCTACCCTAGAGTGAGAGAGTTACTTCAGTGATAAGGCAGTGACCTCTTCTGTGCAGAGATCCCTTCCATGGGGCAGAGCTGTTTACAGGTTGTTTTCTAGGGTAACTTCCCCCTGAAGACCCTGGGGCTGCCTTGGGGCTGTGGCAGAGGCCCACGGGAGAACAGAGCAGGCAGGGGAGTGGGGGACGCAGTGGAGGCTCCCGGGGAAGCAGGCAGGGAGCAGGGACGGGCAGGCTGGGGTGCAGCTATTGCCAACGGGGAGCCTCTGGCTGAACAAGAAAAGGAGGTGTATCTCCAAGTACGAACTGGCTGAGCTCTGCCCTTCCCCTGCCCGCGGGAAGGCGAGCTGATCAGAAGGATATCCCCCCCGCACCCCGAAATCGGCTCTGGTAGGTCTGTTGGGTCTCACAGAGCTGGCGGGTCTGAGTATGGAATGGAGGAACGGTCCTGAGACGCAGGAAGCTTTCGTCCGTCCTGGTTTCATCCCCAAATCCTCTGTGACCCTAGGAAAATGGCTCTCTGTCCCCGAGCCCCGGGGTTTTGTGGGCGCTCACTGGCACCCCGACAGCACCCCTCTCTTGCCCCCGAGCCCCGACTGCAGGCTCCCCGGGGCAGGGCCGTTCCAGCCCTCGCCGGGCTCCAGCCCCGGCCCGGAGCCTCTAGGTGCTGCTGTGCTACCGGCGATGGATTTCCCGGCAGGAGAAAGGGGGGACGGCAGGAACTTCCTCGCGTTGCGGGAGGAAACTGCAGCAGCCCTGGATCGCCAGAAGAGCTTTCTTTAACGCATCTTGTTCGCTCTTGTGTCAGCCAACACCCAGGGCCAGGCTGCCCATCTATTTCCTGCAGAGATGGCAGCCGAGGGAATAAGCCTGAGCAGCGCGTTCTGCATCCCATTTTGAGGACAGCTGTAGTTTAGCTTTTCCCACAAAGGAAAAAAGAAGAGGTTAAACTAAGCTAATGGCATTGTCAGGACAGGAGTTAACCCTGTCAGGTCAAGAACAAGAACACGAGTGATTTGTCACAGAGAACGAGATCGGTAATGCACCCGGGGCCAGTCCTTGAAGGTGAGGCTTAAAGCTTCAGGCATTAGCAAATTAACGTTTTGCCTAATTAAATATTGATCGCTATCACAAAGCACGTCATGACCACCATAAGCTTACCACGGTGCCCTGACCCATGATGGAAAATTACAATATGTAGAAAATGTAGTTGCTTCTCTAGGAACTCAACTCAGACATTTAGCAAATCTGTGAGTCTCGTCCTGCTGTTTCCTAAATGAGTGACAAATATTCCCTTGTTTCCTAAGGGCAACCTCAGAGCTTTCATCTTCACTGCCATACTATGATTTTCACCTTGCATTAAGATAAAGTGTTGTTCCTTCTTTCCTGATGCCCCAAGGAATACAAAGTTAAGGTGTTCATTACCCAGCTGATCCCACGCCAGCTGGGACAACCAAGGAAGGTAACTTTGTCTCACCACCAGTAGAGAGATGCTGTGTTAACAGTGTCCCTCTGTGTGTCTCCCGTGCTGTGCAGGATATAGCACCAATTCTTTGTAGCCAGATGAACCCTTAAGACCATCCCACAAATATGCTACAAGCACTGAAACGGCAAAGAACAGATCTGCCTTTCCTTGGGCAACGAGAACTAACGACGTTGACGTTGCCTCCCTGACAGCACACATACACTTCAGCTGAAGCTGACAGCTCTGCACATATACAGGGCTTTATTAGCATACATCCAGGACGGGGAAAGAAGCAAGAAGACTGTATATCCTGTAACTTTGCTCTGGTTCAGCTGGTTCATGGGGCTTCTCTGGAAGTGGTCAGGGGAGACTGTATTTCCTGTGAAATGTTAAACCCAGCTTAGCGAAGGGATGGTGCATGACCAGGCACACACCTTGAAGAACGGGTCTTTATTTTTTCCCTCTGGGAACCCTGCTCTCAACAAATGCATCTAATGCCTATACACGATTTCTGGTGGCTGTTGCATGCTCATGTATTAGGATTACCTCATGCTGCTCAGACATGTGCCGAGAATTAAACCTTTCTTCCCTCTGAGGGTGGTGAGACCCTGGCACAGGCTGCCCAGGGAAGCTGTGGCTGCTCCATCCCTGGCAGCTCTCAAGGCCAGGTTGGACGGGGCTCTGAGCAACCTGGTGTAGTGGGAGGTGTCCCTGCCCGGGGCAGGGGGGTGACACTAGATGGGCTTTAAGTTCCCTTCCAACCCAAACCATCCTAGGATTCTATTTGTCTGTTTACTTGCCACCACTCCATCATATAGAAAACTGACAGGAACTACACAGACACTTCTCAGTTGCAGCAGTGTCCAGGCAATCCAACAGGGAAGAGCAGCAGGGATATCGGCCTGTGGGCAGGAGGTCCTGGGCAGATACAGATAACAGCACCGCAGGGAGACAAACCCACAAAGAACAGGTCCTACCTGCCGCTCTGCAGTGTCAAATCGTGTCCCAGATGAGAAATAGTGCTCGAGAACGAGCAGGGAGCAGAGGTGCTGTACAGCCTATACCACCTACCTGACACACCGTAGATAAGCCCCCTGCACCTGCTGGGTAACGGAGATGCCCTGTTCCTCATTCCTCTCTGACATGTGTGTTAATGTTTGCTCCATGTCACTAAAGCAGGTGTGACGAAAGCTGGATGCTGAGAGCGGGTACCCGTGTTCGCTCTCAATGCAGCTGCTGGTCCCTGGAGCTGGTCCTTTGCTGACACGGCCGCTGGCTGTTCCCACTGCCAGCACACTGCTGCCACAGCGGGCTGAGCCTCCAGCTTTGGGGGATTCCCACGAAAAAGTGGGTTTTGCAGCACTTCCCCTCCAGCCTATTTCAGAGCCATGCTGTTAACCCACCTTTGCCAGCCCCCTTCATTCCTGCGGTGTTTCATACGGCCTATGGCAAACTTCGTCTGTGTGAATACACAGCCCCCAGGCAAAGTGCAGCTTTCCTGAGCAGGGAAAGGCATCCGGGGAATCCAGTCCTGAGGCCAGAGGTCTTACTGCCTGCGGAGAGGTAACCCCCCCAATATCCTACTGTCCCTGGATGGGGATTGCTGCAGCTGCCACAGGGCAGGTCCTGGTGAATAGATGGACAGGCTTTCAAAAGATTATGTTGTGTAGAATCAATTTTGACTTCTTACCTATTAGCCAAATCCTCACACTTCCCCCTGTGCACGTGCACGCACCGCAGCTCTCTTGCATTGGGAATTGGAACATTATTCCTAATTTTTACAGTATTTATTGACATTGCTGCAGGTATTTGGGTTTTTAGTGAAGAGGACAGAAAGCAGTTGATGCTTTCGGATGCTGGAGCATGCATGTGTCTGTGTGCACACTCTGCATTTAATGCAGTGCTACTGATACCTGGTATTTTTTTGCTGGAAAAGAGCAGGTACCAGAAGAAGGCAGACACAGTGCTGTCTTCTTCAGCAGTAGAGGCGGCATGTCTTGCCCTGTCTTGCAGTACCTCCTGTAATTAGGTTTTATATCAGAGCTCAGAGTCCATTTTCTGTGTCAGACAATGCCTCAGCAAATTTTGGCTAAGGACTGAGGATTGGTATCTGTGGGAATCGAGCCAGAACTTATAGCAGCAGCACAGATTTTATTTTTCACTGAATTATATTTTAAGAAATATCAGCAGGTGTGATAATTACTTGTTGGATGAAATATACTTTTTAAGTCATGTCATTTGTTCCAAAACACTGTTTCTGGTATTATCTCAATGGGTTTATTTATTAATGACACCGTGCAAACTGAGAAACTAGGACTTTTCCCTTTCAGCCTTCAACACGGATGAAGTGCTATGTTTGGGATTACTAAGAGTCACTGTAAGCTTCCCTAAAATAGAGAGATAATTATCTGCTTTTATTGCAGCAGATGCTCTTGCAAGACCTCCTGTAAGTCTGTGTAACTTGTGGCCACAGCTTGCCATGAGCTACGTCACGCTCCTTTTTCAGCAGGCCACGGCTGTCTTCCTCCGAGCGTCGGTGGCATCCCACCGATGTGACGGCTGGGAACGGACATCGCGAGAGGCCAGCAAAGCAGACCCTGCTCCTACCTGAGTGCAGCTTCCCTGTAGCTGGAAAACACTTCCAGTTAGAAGAACAGTAATTGCTAAAAATGGATTTGGGTCAGCTTTTTCAGTGCTTTCTCTCAGGCAGGATATTTGGTAAGTGCACTTTCTCTGCCCAGTGTGGGCAGGCTGTTTCCTTAATCGAGAGTCCCCTCATGTCAGACATGTCACAGCTGTCTTTCTGGCCTCTTTCCTCTCTGCATTCTCATCTCAGCTTTACTTTCTATTTAGTCAATCCTTCAAATCCTTCTCAACATAAAAATCTAACAGTTGCCACCATGACAGGGTGACGTCTGTGTCCATCTTAGTCAGAGGCAGCTGCATCCTGTTTTTTTTCTTTTTTTCCCCTCTCCTCTCTCCTTCTCTCCTCCTTTCCCCTCTCCACAGCTGAGCGTGTCACCTCACACAACGTACTGGTTCAGCTCAGAAGTAGGGGGAAAAGATCAAATAGACATCAGTCATTATTACTGTAGGTAGGACATATATTAATAAGACAAACTCCTCATTTTCTGAGGACAGAGATTATACTTAGCACTGGGAAGAACCTTCACCGTGGATATGTAGGAGACTGAGGTATCCACTGCAGATCTCCAAGGCTGTTGGGGATCCAGCATTAAGCGTGCTTGTGGGCCCAGTCTACTAACACTGGCCTAAACCAGATACCGTGCTGCCTCAGAATCACAGACGTTTTCTGTCAAACGCCTGAGATTCAAACATACATAATACAGGGGTTGATTATGCTTCATCATGTTTTCTAATAAATTATTTCTTAGAAATAAAGCACTAAACAAATGGGCATTATAATGAAACAAGACAACATAAATAATACCATTGTATTGCCAGTAATGATGGGGCTAGAGCAGATAGTGAAGGTGTAAAATGGATAAACATTGGCATCTCTAATACCCATAATAAATTCTAGGATATCAGAAAGACTGCATGACATCAACAAATAACAGTTCATAACACTAATGGCAACAGCCCCATAGAAAAAAAAAATATTTAGAGTGCTAGTCACTGAAGGAAAGTGTCCCAAAAGGCAGAAACTGCCACAGGACCATATAAAATGGATATATCCAACATGTAAAATAATCAGGGCAATTCTCCTGCTTGTCCTCAGCTTCTTGGCTTACACTGTAATCTCACAAAGCACCTCTTGCTCTCCTGGTTTCATCCTCACACATGCAATGGGGGTATCTACTGCTAATAATAAGAGTGACTTTAATTGCATTAGCAAATACTGTGTAGATTCCTTTATCTGACAGGCAGGAAACTTCGTTATAACAAAACATTTTATGCTGCTTGTAGTCATCCTGTTTATAAGTGGTTGGGGGGGCAAGGAAAAAGACACTCTCTGCCAGAGTCGTAGGACGCCATCTGAAGCGCTGCCTACGGGGACGGCTTTGCTGCTGGTTTGCCCGGGTAACCCAACGTATGTCCCCTGCGATGGAAGCAGCAGAGGTGAGGGCAGGCAGCGAGTTAGACGGGACCGTGGCGACAGAAAGCTGCAGCACGGGCTCTTCGGGGCGGCAGCCTCGCAGGGCAGGGCTCCGACAGCTGCGCCCTTCTCTACCGCTGTGCTGCTCAGGTCACGCTTCGAGTCCCCTGGGCTCAAAGAGAAAGGGATGGATACATCTTTCTTAGCCAACTCAGAGCTCACTTTTAGGCCAAAATTAAAACCAACAAATCTGCTGAGGTCCAGCAGAACCAAATTTAGCAATATATTGTAATAAGCCATAACAGCTCTGCAGAGTCCCTCTGGATGTCGCTGGGGATAAAGAGCAAGGGAGTGCAAGCAGATACCTGTCAGCATTAGGAGACCAACAACAGTGTCTCACAGAAGGTAGGGCTGGGACTCATCCTTCTCCTTCATTTTCCTCATCATTTTACAGCTCAGGAATTGAGGCATGGTAACAGTGTTTGTAAAAGAGATTCCTTTAACCATAAGATCATCCTCCGGTAACAGCTGCCCCTGTTATCGGCACTTGTTCTGCAGCCCAGATTAATGCCATGAAACCAGACCCAGCCACAGAGATGTTTCATCAGCCCCCCTCCTCCTCAAAGAGCAGCCAAAATATACTCTGCTGTCACATTGAGCTTAGCTTTGCAGCAGATGTGATATGTTCGCAAGCGATAGCCACTCTTGTCATATCCTGAAATTAATTTCTCAGAAAAAAAAATCGGCTTTATTGGGAATGAAAATGAGCTGCAGACACATCAACACAAGCGCAAGTGTGTGGCCAGCAGGACAGCAACAACATTTATGATAAAACAGCCTTTCCCACTGTTCCCTTCCCCCCATATGATAATTTAGTTATAGTGCCATTTTTCCAAGACAACTAAGTGCACATATTTTTCTCTTTCCAGTTGACTGCTGCAGAGTGGCTATGCTTGAGAAAATTAGTTTTTATCATTTTAGTCATCTAATCTTCATAAACCTTTTAACGCAAAAACAAAAACTACTTAATGCACAGCAAGATAATTAATATAGAAAATAGACTCTGCAGGGGGAACTGTAGTACCTGCTGCCTTGCATTCGGCTCCCGGAATAATGAATTAGCTAGGAGCTTTAAGTAAGTTTGCAAGAACAATATAAACAGCACCAACACAGACACCACTGCCATTTGCTTTAAATAAATCACATCAAGAGGCTACTTAATATGTTGATAGCCTAGCATTAAGAATAACTTCACCAGTGTCCCTGCTGAAATCTTAGTGACTCTTAAAAACAAAATCTTTCATTTTCCAAAATATCACTTTAGAGTCGACAGCAGAAAATATAATGGTTTAGCTGGCCTGGAGGGGGAGAATATGCCTTTTCCCCTTACCCCACCAAGCCGCAACTGAGTGAGGGAAGGATTTGCAGCTGGAACTTGTTAGGAGCAGCCTTGGAAGAGGTAGGACTAGCCTAGCTATGCTCCCTACGCCTGGACAAAAACTTTTCAGCTGGCCCAGGGGCCCAAGACTTAGGGCTTTCTGCTGCCCTAAGGGGCAGTGAAGCTAGATATTCCATTTCCTGGCAAACAGCAGATTCTGTTTGGGTTTTGGTTTTGGTTTTTTTTTTTAAAAAAAAAAAAGAATTCAAACCAAAAAAAGAGTGTGGGGAGAGATAGCAACTAATCCTTTCTGTTAAAGGCATCTACCCCCAAGCAATGTCACATACTTATTAATGCTGAGAACCAGGTACTGCCAGCAGAAACTGAAAGGACCCCTAAAGGTCAAAAATAACGTGTGCACTTATAGAGCACTTAACGTCTTCAAAGTACTATAGAAATATTAACTAATTATTTAAGGAACTAATTACTGACTGAAAGATGTTTGTTGCTTTTTCTGAGCACACGCGTTGGGTGTATGCCGGGATCCTCTGAAGGACCCTGTTGAACTTGCTGGGGCTGCTGCTTGCGTTGGGGGAGCTGATGGCTGGTGTTTTGGGGTGGGAGCCCACCTTCATCTTGCCTGGCTGACGGGAGGATGCGCCGCTTAGGAGGACCCAATGACAGCGGTCCCTGTCCTGACCCAGACCCTGCACTCATAATTCACAGACTTGACCCCTCCAATCTCCACGGCAGTCAGGTATGCACAAATCTGCACCCCTCATAAGTGTGCAGGAAAAGTTTGTTATCTGCTACAGTTACAGTCACGTCACAAGGGACTGCTCAAAGATGTGAGGTTAAAAAACCTGTACTGAAACAGGAAACGGTGGGAAGGAAATCAAACAAGAATACAGATTCATTTAAAGCTCAGCAGGGAATGGATAAGGTTAGCAAAAAAAAAAAAAAAAAAAAAATCAGAGTGAATTAATGCTGCCAAAGGATTTAAAGGGAATACGAAAGACACTTATATGAGTATTGGGGGAAGACAAGCAAAAATCCTAGAGAGAAAGTATGTCTGTTAATTAGTAAATGAGGGTGGGTATGAAACTAAGGATGACTAGAATCTATCTTTAATGAGACAGATAAAACAAATGTGAACAATTCAGAAACGAGGAAAAGCCAAGAAAATATCTTTTCTTAGTAACATGTGAGAAAATGCTTGAGAGAAAATGAGCCTATACGTAAATCAGCTGATAGAGATGAGCCCAGGTTATTTGGGGAAGTGGTGAAATGCCATACTGCGTGCAATTATTTCTCCTAATTTGTGACCACAAGACTAAGAATTGACTAAAGTGTATACAGACACTTAAAAGGAGAAATAAATGTTCTCAAAACACTGTTGTCTGAAAATCTACCTTTTACCCTTTTTAAAATAAAGAAACCAGCATTGCTTTGGAATGCAGCGAAGGTGAGGAATACGAAGGCAAGCAGCGCAACCTGGCCCGTGAAAAGGCCCCTGCAACAGTCCCTGGGTGGCTGCAATCCCTCGTGGCAATGGCCACCGCTGCCCGGCAGCTTGGTGCCACGCCGGTGGTGAGCCTGCAGGTAGGAGGTCCCTGACACGGCCCAGCACCGTGCCACCACAGAGAGAGCCCTGGGAGCGATGCCCGGCAGGGAGCAGGATGCTTTGCAGAGGGTGCTGAGCAAGACCTGCCAGTCTTTCTGAGGCATTTTGGGTGACCCTGCCACAACAGAAGAGCAGTTGCTGTCAGCAGGTGGAGGGACCACAACCCCTGGCTGCAGCCCTCCCAGGAAACTGCACCCCAGGTCTTTGTGTAGAATCCCAACTGGTTTTTCGATAGAAATCACAGCCCTACCTGGGGCTTGCATTGGTGAAATAAAGACAGAACCGCCAATTAGCTGAACCCACAGTGCAGGATTAACATAACAGTACCCACCAAACTCCCGTTTTTAGAGGTGTTGATACACCCAACTACCTTGGAGGTGATGCTGGTCATGGGTGTTTTGTGCGCCTGAGAACTGGCACCGGCAGCACCAAGCCTCAGGCAGTGTCGGTCTAGCAAGAATAAATCTCACCAGACGAACTTGATTGCTTTTTTGATAGAAATAGAAAATTAACGGATGAAGGGAATGCTGGAGCTGTAATATATTTGCATCTGAGTAGTGCATTTGATACTGTGCCTCATGAAATCTTTCTTGAAAAATTAATTTAAATCAGCTTGGAGATGAACACTGTCTTCTTGATTGAAAACAGGCTGGAAGGCTATAAAGAGAGGTTAACAGTGAGTGGCAAAGCATGGAGTTGAAGATGAGGAGACCATAGAAGAACCACAAAGCTTACTCTTAAATAAGTTTTATTTAATATCCTCACTGTTCATCTAGAAATGGAGGAGGAAGCTAACTTTTAATAAGATATGCAGATGAGATGAAATTAGGAAGAACTAAAATCCTCCACAAAAGATGCAAACAGATCCAGAGAGAGAAGCAACTGGGACAGGCTGATATAAAATGACTTCAGGGTTGGTTACAGAACAGGAGAATTTGACCAGTTTTCTCCTTCACTGGAACAAGCCAGATCAATCAGTTTTCACTGGTAGGAGGAAAGGAATTTTGGGTTCATGATTTTGCATGTCTACATCTGCAGATGAGAATCTTGCTAGTCTGAAGACTTATGGAAATCCAGCTGCACCCCAGCATCCTTCCTAAATGGGGGAGGCTTTGAATTACATGTCCAGTTCTACAATTTAGATATTTTCTAAGTTAGCGACATAAGGCAGGGGTTTGGCTCCCGCACGGGTGATGGTGCTTACAGTTCAGACTGCATTCTTCAGGACAGATGTGCACACCCAAAATTTTCTTGCTAAAAAAAAAATATTCAAATTTAGCGTTTTAGAATCTGGCTGCTAAATATCTGAAACGGAACAGTGGGTAAAATTCCATCTTCTCCCTCAAAACTTGTAGGCACAAGTTAGACCCAAGTTAGAAATGAGATACGGCAGCAAAAAGGGGGCTGCAGTCGGGGCAGCACGGGTTCAGACCACCTGTACGCTGCTCTGCTCTTTCTGCACCGGGAACACTGTGTTCAGTTCTGGGAAACTCATTAGCAAGGAGATATTGAAAAATTGTAGTGAGTTCAGAGAAGAGCAACAAAAATTATCAAGGGGATGGAGAGATTCATTTATAAAGAAAGATTAAAGGAGCTAAATCAGTACTGGAAGAACCGAATTTGTAATATACTGTCACTCAGAGAAAAATGGCTACAGACAGACATTACAATCTAGTGCTGAATGGTGTAAACACCAAAGTCAGGGAAGAACGAAGCAGCATGGTAGGGTGTAAAAGAAAATATGAGGAGTTGGGAGCAAGAAAGGAAAACATAGGTTAAATATTCAGAAAAAAATCCTGACAATGGAAGCCTCAGAGGTTGCAACACTTGAAATCAGAGTGAAAAAAAAAAAAAAAAAAAAAAAAGCCAGAAGCTGTGCAGTGGGGGATTGCACATCCAGTCCCCCCGGAGAGAGAGCTGGAAGATCACCGTGCTTCTTACTGCTCCCTGTGGGAATGGCACGGATCACTAGCTGGGGGGTTACGTGACAACGGTGAATGTGTGAATATGTATGAGCCTATTGTGATCTGTGAGCTGTGGTGAGAGTATCATTTCCTTCATATAATTTCAAATTTCCTCTAGTGAGAGTTTGTTCAGAATGAAGAATTTGAAATCTGGTCTCTGGATATTTTTTTTTCCTTGATTGTCTGAGAATTTTTGGCTCTTGGTAGTACTGTGGGACCAGACACACACAGAGGTTTCCTCCTCCATGTAAAAATTCCAGTTTAATCCCTCACGCTTACACTTGTTTCTGCTCTACAGAAATACACCTTTATGTTCTGAAGTGTAGTTGCTCTGTGCCAACAGCAACAAACTCAGGGCGGTTATCCTTAATGCCTTGTCCAAACTAATACAAGTTATTCTTCAGGATTTCAGCCTCCTAAGGATCGTGTAGCTAATGCAACACAGCACCTCGGTTTTCTCATTTAGTTCGTTTTACTTCATACACTGTATTGCTATCACCTCTCAAATATTGATTAAGTCAAGCCAAGGCCTTGTACTAATCAGCGTAGCACAGCCTGCATTGTTATACGCGTGTCCCCATTATAACTGGTTTTTGTAAAGTAGTTTATGAGCTATCTGTTTCCAGAATTAGACAAGGTCTGCATGTTTTAGCTGAGATCAGCAATTTTGTATTCAGTACCACCTAGGCTCTGTTTACTAGCAATTTTCTGTGCATTAGAAAATGTGGTCTGGCCCTCCCCCACTTCTGGTGATGGTTAATTAAAGTAATTTGTGAAGTAAATCAGCTTCTGTGGGTGATTAAACAAAGGGAATGATCTGATAGGTGTATAATATCTACCTTGGATATAAGCCTGGACTATCAGGGGAATAAGTGGAAATAAATGAAATTACGCATCTTTGGAGATACTGTTGGCCCCCACCCAAAAAAGCAGCAGCCTGGGAGAAGCTCGGCACTCTCGTAGCACTGAGCGCTGAGCTCTTCTGTCACTTGCACCGTGTGAAACTCCTTAAAATGAGCAAAGCTTGCAGAGAGCTTATCTGGAGAGAGCGCACGGACCCTGCTCTCCCAACGGTGGCAACCAGTGGGGCGAATTCTGCCTACCTAGTTCCTGGCAGCTGTCAAGTGCGAATTTCTAATCTTCGCATAAAGCCGGAGATACAGTCAAATGACTTTGTATGACTGTCATTTGTATTCTGCCTCCGGACGCTTTCATTCCTCTTGCTTTGAGTAATATTTTTTCAACCTTGTCTTCTCATTAAAATTTCCTCTTCATTATAGTGCATTTCGATATAATTTCTTCCTGAACTGAGCTCAGGGTACAGCCCAACTAATAAGAATTACATGATCTGCATTATTATGCGCTCATAACCCATTATAATTGAATCTTATTCCACTTTAATTGCACGTGTTTACAAACACTGTGTTCACTGCAACAGATTATGTATTTTAGTTGATTGTGCCATTAATGATTGAAAAGCCAGTGCCATTTTGTGTTAAATCCATTTTTGGCTTGCATAACAAGTGATGGAACAGAAAACTCTTCCAGAGAGTCACAAGATACATTTCTAACTGTCTCTTGTTTATTTTTAAGTGTTGAGAAGAGTTCTCCCTGAACTGCAACCATGCTTCTTTAGAAACGCAACACTTTGTATCATCCAAACCATCTTCAGGCTACCAGAGCACGGCGGGATTTTAGTCACTCACTCTTGGTTGAACTGGAAGGCCATATTTATTTTAGCGACAGAGACCTTGTTCTCAGTAATTTATGACCCCTCCCATCACCCAGGCAAGCTCCACGCTCCTGCAGTTTCAGAGCAGAGCTTTGCACCCAGAGCTCCCGCTTCCGCGAGCGTGGTTAAACGCCCCCGCCGCCTGCCTGGCAGTTTTGTTTCTGGACAGTGCGATAAGGTCCATAGATGCAAAATTATTTAGGGGATGGAGCTCCAGAGACTTCAGATACTGAAGACAATTGGAAAATTTGGCAGCACGCTGTGCTGTTTTGGTGCAAGGTCAGTTAGATAAGGTCAGTTGGGATGTTAAATCTAGCCACTGCCTAGTTTGTCATCAGGTTTTATAACACAAACAAGGGAGCCTGATAGACCAGAGTCTCCAGAAGGAAAAAGTATTAAAAACAAACCAGTATTTTCACCAAGATTTACAGAAAATGTACTTCTTTTTATGGGCTTTCTCACAGATACATTTACCCTGTGCAGCATTAACCGAGATAGATGTGCTGTATCTGGGCTCTGTTCAGCTTTTTCTTCCCGTATGTTTATCCTGCTGCTCTTTGAGCATCTACGCAGGGCATACTTGCACCCTGAAGGCTGTCCTTTGGACATGAGTAACACCTTGCTGAAGATGCTGACAGGACCACCAATTGCAAGCATCTTGCAGAGTCTCCTCAAAACTAGCAATGCTTGTGGCCACCACTGCACCACAAACGCAGTGGCTTTCCCTTGAGCCTCCCCTGTACAGAAAGGCGGCAATTGGGAACTGACTTCGTGGCCCCAAACACGCATATTGGCTTGTTAAACTTAATCATCATTGAATAAAAGACCATTACATTAGTGAAGGAGAAAGAAAGGGTTTGTCCTAAGTGGAAGAGAGGTTTTGGCAGAAATCAAAATGCAGATGATGTGCTCAGCATCTTCAGATGCGACTGTTTATGGCTTTGACAATAAATAATACATCACAGGCATTGACAAATGGAGCTTCACAAAAGCCTTGTGAAGTAAATCAGCGGTTGTTATCCCAGGGCGGAGAGGGAGATGGGGCATAAAAAGGTTAAGCAACTTGACCAAGAGGGTACAGCAAGCCTGTGGCAAAAGCGCAGCTCCCGTGACGCCCCGGTCTATGCCGGTAGCCACAAGCCCTTTCCCTCCTGATTTTCTTTTGGCTGTTACCAACTGCAAAGGAATGGCCACTGATCATGCATTTGGATACTAAGTTGTCAGGATGATGTGAAGCCAGGAGATAAATTAATGATTTTTATGTTCTGTGATGGATTTACAGAGAATCTCAGAGGCTCTAATTTGGACAGTATAGGTTTTGCCATGCCTTTTTGGTTTCATCTATTGGATTTTTGATAACTATAAAGCTCTCCGGTGGGACTGGGGATCTGAAGTGTTTTGGGCTGGAATTAAGCAATACAGTGTGATTCTGTGTTTATAACAGGGAGGCTTTTGTTTTGTGCTTATAGGGATTTAGGCAGGAACTGTGCTCTTGTTATTAATGTTGTGCATTATGACTCATAGCAAACTTACTGCATTGTCTAAACTATTTTCTAGGCATCACGAAAGGTTAGAGGTTTCATATACCTTGAAGTGTGAGATTTTGTCCACCTTTACACAGTGGTGTGAGTAGGGATGGCTATAAGTTATTATCAGGTAGGGATGGCTATAAGTTATTATCAGGAGGTTATCCTGATAATGCAGAGGTGATCTTGCAGGTGTTTACGTTCACTATGGTTTATGGCCGTTTGCTGTGACTTGAAACGGCTTTGGGCTGAATCAGTTTAATCCACACAGCCTGGATTCAGTAAAAGAAGGATCTCATTGCTCTAACTGCCTTTCCCCTTCTTTCCTCCCTCGCACGACGTCCTGCCCGCGTGGCTGGTGATGTCCAGACCTCTAGTCCTGCAGCAGCTCGGTGCAAGCAGGCCACGGCCATAGCAGGCAGTTCTGGCCAGCCTTGCACTCGAGTCAAGAAGTTTTTGCTTCTAGGCTAGAGGATGCCCCCTCTTTTGCAAAGTTATTCCACGCCTGTAGTCAGGACCTAGCGCTGATCAAATGCTTTGCTATCCTGTGATGAGAAGCGTGGCAGAAGTGAAAAGCATTACTATTATTGCTGTCCTTTGAAATGCCGTCCCTGAGGGAGCTGACATTTGAAGGATTCACTGCATGCGGTGAGGTCTGCTGTCAGCCTGGGAAGCCAGGATTCGCGGCCGGCGGCTCACAGACACTTTGTGCTGCGCATCGAGGAGGTAAAGCTTTTGTTTGTGGAGAGCAGCTCTGCAGAGCTCTGGAAGGAGCAGTTCCCGTAGCTACCGGAGAAGAGTTGGTACAAGGTCGCAGCTTTCAGAAAGGGCAAAGAGAAAACAATCCGTGCATGCATGGGCCTGTGTGTATTTGCATGCATGTGCATATGCAAGTAGGTTTGTGGATATAATTAAGTCCTAGGTTCCTGGATGCATTTGGAAAACAAAGTATAAAGTTGCAGAATACGTTCTCATCTTTGTGTGAACACAACTGCATTAACCTTAAAAGAGGAGGGATTTAAAGCACTGCAATAAGGCTGTATTGAGGATGAATCCCTTGCAAAACCCTTGTGTTAAATCAAACTCATTTCAGTTAAATAAACACATAAACTCCTCCATCACAAAAAACTATTATTTTTACACTTCCACTACTGAAAAATGGCCAAAAGTATTGTCATTGTTTTTAACCTGGCAAAGATATTTGCTGCTGGCCTCAGATGCTATTTGCCAAGCATCAGGACTGAAGCAGATTTTTATGCTTGAAGCTTTGTACACACAAGCATCTGGGAAAAAATAAATAAATAAATAAATAAATGTATGTTTTATCACTGACAAGTTGGCACAATCTTAACTAGTGTTGAGCAGCTGGAGAATCTGGAAAGCACATCAGACTTGGAGTCAGTGGGGAAAAGAGGGAATTCTGCAGTTACCAGAGTCTTGCCATAAAAGAAATAAATTAAAGGGAGAGGTGAGCAGGCAGAGCCCTTCAAAGATGGGACAGTTTGCAGATGGCAAAGCACGTTGATAAGATCATTAGAAACCAGCCAGCAAGGTGATTAATGAAGTGGAATTGCTTTTTGGTTCTTGGGACCGACAGTCTATTGCATCCCAACAGGATCACCAGAGACCTGAGTGCAGAAGTCAAGCCACCACAGAAAATCTGTACCCGTAGCCAGCTCCTTCTCACTGCCCTCCCAAACATTGCTCCTTCCAGCAAACACTGATAGTCTGAACTTCCCAGCCAGGCCACTTTACTGGGATTTTAGTGGGGAATGTGGGTGGAGACAGAAAAAAAGGAAGCAAGGAGAAAAAAAAAAAAAAAAGTAAAAAAAAAAGTGGGGGAATAGGATCAGTGGCGTGCAGAGCTTAAAGAAAATGTTTAGGAGTACCCTGAGTGGGAACCTGGACGTGAGGACAGCTTGGCTCCCAGCCCCAGGAATTCCCTGAAGTCCTGGGAATGCCTGCAACGCAAACCCCGTGGCCAGGGTGGGAAGTCACATCTCAGCACGAATGTTTCCTGTCCCTTCTATACGAGGTGCTCCTAGTTAAGGAGTGGCTTGGTGCTTTAAGCTAATACTGAGGAGCAAATGGAGGGGCTTTCAAGCACCAGAAATACCCCACGATTAACTCAACAGTGGCTAAAATAAAAGCAGCATCATGCATGGAAGAATATTTGGCACATTTCCAGGTCTTAGCAAATATAAAGCCCCATCAGTCTAAAGAAGCATTAGAAGTTTATGATGTGGAAATAACTGGCTGGTGTGTGACGCATTTCCAGCTTGTGGTGAGCTATCTATTAGAAGAAAATGCTTTAGACATTCTGGGGCTGGACTCAACCTCATTGCTGCAGGCCAAATGCCATGAACATGAGGCGAGTGTTTCAGGAACAGAAGAGCCTACCATGTGCAAAGAGGGAAGAGATCACAAAACATTAGGCGTAATTACTTCTCAGCTATTTAGTACTCAGATGAGGTGATGGGGAAAAGTCTTCTGTAATAGCTGAGTTCGGGCAGCTTATGTCTGCTATGGTGTCGTCTTTGCTGGCTTCTTCTCATTCTGAGGTATCTGCCGGATGGACGGAAACCTTTTACAATTTGACCATTTGACTTGAAGCAAGCTTTCAGAGTAAAAGGAAATCTGCCAAAATGGCAAAACTGAGTGAACTGTTTTCAGTGCATCTATTTTAACAGCCACACACACACACAAAAAAAAAGGCAGCTTAGTCATGTCCAGCAATCAAGGTCAGCATGACCTTGGGTTTGACTAGCAGCTCTCTGTCCACTGCCACAGAGTTGGGTGATCCCGGAGAGGCAGGGATCTTTGAGCACTCCATGGACACCACTTGAGTTTACAAATACCTTCAGCAATATTTGCTTTACAAATGAGCAAACCGAAACACAAGGAAATAAAGCCTTGTCCAACAAGTCAACAGAATATTCAGCAACCACAGAGGCTACAACTGCCAATCCCCCTTTTTAGCTGCATTCTTCTTGGGAGAAAGCCAGGGAAAAGTATCAGCATCCGCATTCACACGTATTGCTCACTGACAAAAGATGGCAATAAATCCTTCATCACCAGAGTAATCCCAAAAGGTATTCACAAGATCCATAATCATTTCCTTAATGAGCAATTCTGGAAGAGTGTTTTCTTTCTGAGAAGTTCATCATTGGAAGAAAATCTTAGGTAGTGTCAGGAGGGCAAGTCTGAGACCTTCCTTCCATAACCCCGGGGGTGCAGGAGCAGCCCCAAGGTGTCTTCACTTAAAATCTTAGGTAGTGTCAGGAGGGCAAGTCTCTTCCTTCCATAACCCCGGGGTGCAGGAGCAGCCCCAACGTGTCTTCACTCGGGATGGTGGTAATGGACCCAACATTGCACCTCTAATTCCAAGAGCTGCTGGCATTCATACAGAGAGTAAAACAAAACGTGAGCCAAAGCTCAGTCAAACTGAAAAATGGGCCTGTATCTTTTTTTTCCCCCCATCCTTTTAAATACTCATTTTCTGTCCTCTATCTGTTATTTTTGTCAAAGACAAGATTTGTACTCTTTATTTGACACAGTCTTTTCTAATTCCTCTGAAAAAAAAAAAAAAAAAGAGAGACACTGTAGAAATATCAGTGCCAGTTACTACAGGAGAGATTCGGTGAAGATCTCTCTGCTGAAGAAGCTCTAGTAGGTGTCACACAGCACCAAAAGGAAGGGAGTTTTGGTCCAAGCTCTTTATCTCAGGGAAACTGTCTCCTCTGCACTGGTAACAAATCTAGGCTTATTTTCCCATCTTTAACCCTGCGACACAAAGAAGCTTCCCATAACCAAATGTTCATTCTTTTCTCCTGAAGTACCAGGTGCTTCTCAAATGCCTATAGAATCCGTGCACTCACGCACTTTTATTTTCATTTCAGACAATACCACCTGGAGACGGTGCAGTACACTCTTCATGGCTTGAATGTTTTGAAAGAAATGGTACAGACACTGGCAGGAACAGAGAGTGCCCTTTGCTTCCTAACTTGATTGTAATAGTAGATTTATGGACTTTGCAAGTACCTTCATGCCCAGAAGGCAGGATCAGTTGCAGGATGAGTGGAGGAGATGCTTGCTCAGATAAGAGCAACTCCTTGACTGTCTTCCTTGCCTTCAGTTACTCCTAAGAAAATGTGCCAGGGCGTACTTTCATGGGTAACACGGCATCTCAGCCGCGCTGCTCCTCAGCTAGCCTTTCTTACATGAGCTGAGGAGACCCCTACTTTATGCCAGCAGAAGGAGAATGTTTCACTGTGCTTCGTAAGAATTGTATCATTCTGCTCTCATCTCACTGCCCGCTGGGATGCATCGCTGCGGCACAGAGCCATGGCCTTGTCCAGCAGACATGAGCAAGCCCGGTCAAAACGCCAAGCCAGCCCCGAGCCGTGTAGTGCATCGGGCACTGCCCTGGCCTACCACCCGCGCCCCCGCGTCTCGGCGACGTGGTGAGCAGAAGGCCAGCGCTGAGCCAACCGCATCCGTGCGGGTTTTGGTGCAATTAGACAGGGGGTAAAACGAGCTACTAACTCTCTGCAGGAGACTGCGGCTGCGTGTCCTGCGAGCG
>KL289364.1:11395-33859 GCA_000699545.1 Podiceps cristatus | reverse complement strand
TTTTGCTTTTGGCCTTTTGCCCTTGCCCTTTCCTTCGGGTTTGGGTTCCTTGTTCAGTTCGCTTTCTGTTCATGTTCCTTTTTTATTATCTTTATTTTTGTTTTATTTCATTCAGGCCTGTGTGTTCGTCTGTCTGTTCCCTCACGCTCGCTCTGGAACTTGCTGTTCTGGGATGGCTGCAGGGGAATATCCCTGCTCCCTGGCTGCTGCTCGGGATGGGCTCTATCGATCCTCGGGTGGTGAGAAACTGTGCATTGATCATTTTATATAATCTATTATCCTTATACATTATTATTAGAATTAATTTATTTTTATCTTCTCCTTTGCTGTCCTGGTAAAGTATTTTTATCTCAAGTCGTGAGCTCTCTCTCTCCAATTCTCCTCCTCACCCCACCAGGGAGGGGAGGGGTGAGCAAGTGGCTGCATGGTCCGGTTACCCTTTGGGGTTAAACCACAACACTTCATATGCTGCTTGGCCTCTGCAGAACATACAGAGCACATGGCTTTTTGGAAATTAAACATTTGTTATAGACAGACAGTGGCATGTTGGGACATGCCATTTCCTTGGACTGCACTGGACTCTGGGATGAGGTGAAGATTAGCTCTGGTGCTCCAGCCATTTCTCTTATACTGGGAAAAGAAACCTCCTCAATTGTAGATTTTCTGAGTTTGAGAAGAGGTTCTATTCACCAGCAACAGGAGTACCAGAAAACAGACAAAACCTGGCACCAGACTACAGGATAGCACGGGACTAGGAAGATGTGAAAAGAGCTTGAAGAAAGATCTGTGAATCAGGCTGAAAGAATAGGAACAGGCTAGAGAGGAAGCTGTAGGAGATTTTCAAAGAAGGACAGGTAGGAGGATAAATGGAAAGAAAGCAAGTTTCAAAGAAGATTTATGGAGGATAAAGTCCATGTGATTCACCTTATTAAATCTGAAACTACTTGCTTAATTCCCTTGACACCAGAAACTGATGCTCAGCCCCTTACAACAGCCCCTTCAACATTCCAAGTGGGTTTTTTTCCCCTCGAACAATGAAGAGTTCAAGGGTGGAAAAGAAAGTGCCAGCTGATAAGAGCTTTACAAATTCTGGATGAGATCCCAAGTGGCTGACTTGGGTGGTACCTAGTTCTTTCGTGGGCCAAATCCTAGAGCTCAGGACTGATATGTTCAAGATGGGACTAACAAAACCATGGCTCCTACTCCATGCTTTTAGGCAGATAGCCCAGCATTCCATATCTCTGTGTCACAGCATCGCCATCCCTCCATTGGTCTGTGGCTTCTTGTTCTAGATGCAACAAACTGACCTAATTTGGGATACACTATTTAGCTCACCTCATTCATTTGGTCAGGGAGCAGGCATAAGCCTAGATGGAGTGCTGTGACATGTGCCAGACCCCCTGCCTCAAAGGGGTTCTGTTAGAAAACACACTGCCCTGCAGCTGCAGTTCAGTGCTGCACCCCCCTCTCGGGCCCTCCCATGGCCCCATGTAGCACTAACACCTCTGGAAAGCAGACACTTGAGAGGCATGAATTCTCAGCGAAGTCCGTTTGCTGAGAAAAGGATGAACAGAAGTCAAGCATAACTTTAAGAGGTACTGCTGCACACCTTAAAAACAAATCCAAGCACAGTAGCGATGCAGCGCATGAGCCACAGATGCACATACCACTACTACTGTTACTCCAAACACACATTACCTCGTTTTGTAGCCTTTGTTCCCAGACGCTGCTGCTTTTCCCATGCTAAGTGCTCATATAAATCACCCAGACATTTGCCAGCAGCAGCTCAGGAGCTGCTGGCAGCAAGAAGCTAAAGAGTCCTCTTTTAATGATCAAATATACAAAGCATCGTAGTGAAGCTGGACTTCAAAAAGGAAAGAGCAGACTTCATGCAACCGAACAGAAATAAGCACAGGGATCACACAGAGGCTTTAGGAGCAAAGGGAAGATACTTACTGTACAGAAAGGACAGAAGGGCCAGCTGGGGAGGAGAGCTGAGCAGGCCAGCTGACTGCCACCCACAGAAAAGGAAACAGGAGAGGAAAGGAAATGGAGGGAGTCTCTAAAACGAGAAGAGTGAAATGCATGAAATTAAGACAAAGTTGGAAACTGAACCACCAGCCTCCCTGCTTATGGGATGTAACTGGAATGAGACAGTTTTTTGTACCAGCAGAGAATCAGGCTCCCTGCCTCCTTCACATTCAATCTGCAAAAGACTGGTCAAAAATTGTCAGATTGACAGGACTGGAGATTGGATTCCTCTCTTTATCCTAAGGCTACTGAGAGGAAATCATCTTCTGTCCATGCTCTAGCCTGTAGGAACCCCAGCTAGGGCTAAGACTTCAGTCTTCATCAGAAATGAATTACATATGGGCAACTAAATGCACCAGTTAACACTTGTGTTCCACTGCAGACTCAAAAGGTTTTATTGTACCTGAGGTAGAAGAGGGGAATAAAATGTGAAAATACCAGTCTTCAGTGTAGAAAATCTGAAGGAAAGTTTTGGAAAACTAAAAATGATCAGGTGAAGCAGCAAATATCTCTGCTAAATTCTGAGTCCCCTGCACCCTGGACTGTTCAAGCAATCTGGTGTGAGATTGCTGAAAACATCAGAAAAGGAGATCTGCAAGTTCCAGTCACTGCCTCTATCTTCCTTCCTGCCTTTCTGTTCTGCAGCTGTCAAAAAGGCCAACAATGATTACAAACCAGTATGACAGCATTTGGCATAGGCTATAAAAGTCCTTTTGACACTAATAACAATAGAGCTCAACTTTGATACGAAGTGTTTGCTATCAGGTATTTCTGCAAACTCTCTTTCATCCACAAGCACAAGGCCAAATCTTTAGCTACTCTAGTTGCTAGTACCAGCTGTGGCTGTTGCCGATTTTTACTCCAAGGCAAGGACAAAGACTGCTTATCTAGTAGCCAGATTCTTAATTCTGATTGTTTGATTCTAAAATCAGATCTTGCTAAAGGATCACTTCTTGCCATTGGTCCCTGATGCTCCACCTGAGAACAGGTCATCGTTTTGACCAGGAGGTGCTCTATCACAGCCAGCACTGCCCTGCAGCAGCACATTCTCCCTAGGCTGAGCAGCAGCATTTCATCAAGAAGCTCATCCCAGGATCTGAAGCTGCTAGCTCTTTCTTTTTTTTTTTTTTTTTTTTGATTGAACAAATGCTGTAAGCTCCAATCAAAAAAATAAAACATGGAAGTTTAGAGGACCTTCCACACTGTGGCCCTTCCAGATCCAGGTCCTGGCAGTTGCACCTTTCACCCCAGATCCCATAGGGCATCCCAAAGCTCAACAGGGTGTTGCTTCCTGATGCTCCTTCCCTTCTTCTGTTTTCCCAGATTCCCTTCTAGTCAGATCCTAGCTTTGAGGTTCCCTTTCCTGGGAAAGGAATGGGCAGGGTGCCTTTTGTTGTAATTTTTTATTCAGTAAGTCTACGATGATCGATCCATCATCAATAACAATTTAATCTTAACTGGCTCTGGTTATTTTTCAAACTGCTGAGATCCAGACAATAACCGTGATGCAGAAGCTGTAGAGAGCTCATGCTCACTCAAAGAGGCTTTGCCTGAAGAGCCACCGTCTCTTTCCAAGATCTCATGGTTTCTCTGTCAAGCCCCATTGCAATTACTTACACACTGTGTGCTGGTGATGCTGACAGAGCTGGAGATGAACGTTAGCCCGTTGTTCATGCTGACTTGTAGGAAAACCACCCTAAAGCACAAAACAGATACACTTATTTTTAGTGTCATCTTTATACCCATTGTTCCCTTTATTCTGGCTGTGATTTAGCCATTGGCTCATGAACACGCATGGATAACATGTCCTGCTGAGTCAAGGCACTTTCATGGCTTCAGGTGCTTACCTGCATTTGTGTGTCTGCTTGCCCAGGAGCTACCCTTTTTACGGTGGCTTAATTGAGTTGGGGCATATGCTCTTTATTAAAAAACCTCCATCCCACCTGGGGCAAAGGGCACTAGGACAGTGAGTCAAAGCAGTCTCAGACATTTGCACTACTACCCCCTACATAGCACAAGAAACTTTAAGGCTTTTTTTTTTTTTAAAAAAAAAACCAACCTTCTGCACCTTAAAGAGACAGATTTTTTTTTTTTTTATATCCAAGTAAATCCAGAATACGTGGCACTAAGGTAAGCGGTAAAACCACCAAAATTACAGTGAAATTAAAGAAGAATCTAGCTCTAGCCATTCTCCAATATCAGAGAAAGGGTCCAAGGGAAAAACAAACAAACAAATAACCCCCCAACCCCCCAAAAAAAACCACACCAAACAACTTTCCCTCACCCACAAATAAGGAAAGGGGAGGGAGGCATTTCCCCTCACCCCAAGTACAGTATTTAAGCACCCACAAGATTACCCAGGAGGAAGGTAGGGCCTTATGCCATGTCTCCCAGGAGCCTGCAGGATTATAACAGCTGAAAAATACCAACACCAGCCAGAGCAGGGCAAAACAGAGGAAGCAACATCTATGACACAGCAAAGGAATTCAAATCAAGAACCTCTTTTCAATCAAAATGAAAAGTTTGCCTGGCATTCCATTACCTTTTGGTCTGAAAAAAACAGGACATAGGAACAGAGGAGAAACCACTATTCTGTGATTCTATCATATGGGACCATGGTCCAACAAGGCCTTTAGTTAAGCTGGGCTAAAGCCCCGACATTGAATAGAGCTATGTTGGCTCATACTAGGAGAGGATTTGGCACAAAGCAGATGGAGGTAATCCTGCCACACAAACACAAATTTATTAGCTTGGCACTTCGGTGAAAATTCTGAGCCCTTAGCTCAGTAATGACATCCCCTCTCTCTTGACACATGCTAGAAAGCAATACTTACTGTCCAGCATCTTCTATCACTGGGGCAGGACAAAGTAAGTAAGTATCGTGAACAAGGGTTGGCTTTTCATCTGAAAATAAATGAATATAACTGTCAGGGATGGAAAAAAGAAATTGTCCCAAGCAGGCCATCCCCTGGAGAAGTGTTGACACCAACAAGAGCTACAGACAAATTCAGTATATAGGCAAGTACCAGTATTCCCCAATGGTACTGATTACAAAGCCAAGTATAAGCACGACCATTCTTGTTGATGCCGGTGTAACATTATCAGGTTAGAGATACCACAACTAAGAAATGGAAGTACATCTCTGTTCCCAACAGCAGTGATCAGCCATTTGGAAACCAGTTTTGAGTAATATTCATCTTGTGTATCTAACAAGTCATGCAAACTCTGAATACTCTGACCCCACAAGTTACTCAAGGGGTCAAAAGTATAGGATTCGTTTTTTGCCTACCCACTTCCAAACATACACACAGGAGAAGCCAAGGCTGCACTGTTTGAGCCCAGAAAAAGGGAAGAATAGAGACAGGGTGAAGCTGAAGTAGACAGACACTGGAGGAAAAATGCCAAATATGGTTGGTCATACACAGGAGACAGGAAGAGAGGGCCCATGCCTGATGTTACTGTGAGGACCTGTCCTGTACTAGCTGCTGGTTTTCCTGTTCCCAATCTCCCATCTGTAGCAGCATCATCTCAAAACAGCCCATGTTCATAGGGGTCTGGTGCAGGCAGAGTCACAGGTGTTTTCTTGCTTCCACTGCACGATGCTGCTCAATGAGTCAGCAGTGCTAATCCTGTTGCTTCCAAAAGCCACATCCAGAAAGCCAAGTCCCATGAACACTGAGAGGAGGCCCAGTAGTAATCCTGCAATGCCATTCCACTAGAACCTGAGGCACAAGAGCAGACAAGTCACTGCTGCAACCACACAGCTCCAAAATGGCCCAACAAAGCAGCTAAGGTGCTGGTCCAGAGAAAGACTGGTTCACAGAAGTCCAGCCCAAGTGAATTGGTGGCTGGTAAAAGCTGCCATCTTATTTAAACCTTAGAGTTTTGATTGGTCTTTCTACCTATGGAAAAAAATGAGCTCAAGCAACAATAGATACAAGACTTATTCCTTCATGCTTTACCAACCCTGAGCACACCTGAAGACAAAGCTCATTGCCCTGATTTGGCAGAAATGAAACCATGGAAGTTACAGTGATATGTTTTGGGGGCAGCCTGAGGAGAAAAAAGCCAACCAACATAGATCAGTGTCTCATCACAATATCTGTTGCAGACCTAACTCAAGGAGAACACAGCACAGAGGTTATGTGGAATTAGGATAGTTTTCCTCCAGTGTGTGAAGTCCAGTCAAGGTGCCAGTGCATTAGGGACAAGGAAGAAATCAAAAGTCTATCTACCTGGTAAACCACAAGAAACAAATCCCTGGCAAAGGGCATCTGTAAGTGGAATGAGAGCAAGACCACCGGAGTTTATTTAATGCAGGCAACTAGGAGGGGAAATGAAGGAGCGATTCATGTGCTCCCTCTTGTAAGTGAATTCACTGCTAGGGAAGGCACCAGCCTGACCGCGACAGGATATGAAAACCTCTACTGTGCTCAGCCAACAAGGGCAGCATATACAGAAAAGGAGCAAAGCTCCCCTCCCCACACTGTGCTTCACCCTGCCAGACATACACTGCTTCTCAGGAATAAGAGAAGACTGCTGAGAAACTGAACACTCAATCTTTTTTGGTCACTCAGTCCTTCGCCTGGCTGCTGAGGCAGCAAACAAAAGACCCTGTTTCACACAGCGATGACAGGGAGTTTCCACGTTACATGTTCTCTGTGATGAGACCAGCAACTGGCATCAAAGAGGAGTGGAGCAGGCCCACGGGAGGGCCCTGCTTTGTGGTCAGTGTCTCCTGACTTGGTGAATATATAGTCTGAAGACACCACCGGGGATCAAGATACCATTATTTCTTTTTACTAGTGATGAACAAGGGAGTAGGAAGCAATTTTATTTCTCCCTCTTAAAACCTGATACCCAGTCCTCACTGGCTGTATGCATCACCTACATGCATCATTACAATGACAGCGAAATTCATTGGGCAGCAGCACGCCCCACGTAAGCCCTCATGACACAATGTCTGCAGGTCACAGGATTGAATAAGGATGAATTTCAAGCTTCTGTTAGGTGTAGATCCCTACCCAGCTCCCCTCACATCCACTACAAGGACTTCCCCAACGTGGACAAGAGGTGGGCTGTGCCACCTGTCACCCATGGGGTGACACAGCCACAGGGGACACTGGAATCCATCAGTCTGCACACTTACTGATAGTAAGGCTGTCATTGACCTTGAAGCTGCAGAGCACCTGGTCGATATTTCTTGCATGATAAAAGCCGTTGCCTCTTACCACAACTTGAAAGGATTCTGTAAGTAAAAACAGGAAATTTATGAAAAATAGCTCAAATACAGCATTTTCTTCTAGAGCGATCTAAAGTACAACATGACAATGGCTTTCTCCGCCATATACCTGAATCAAAACATTCATACTGACACTCTCAATGTTCAGCAGCAACGGCCAAGAGTGCCATAGTGACACCAGTGCTTCACAGAGCAACACTTGTTTCAAAGTTGTTCCCACAAGCATATCGTTGCCCCCCAATGCCTTAATTAAAGGTGCCACAGTAATACTGTGAGCCTGACGTGGCTGATGTCATCTCATGACTCGTCCATGGCTTTTGAGCCAGACACATTTGCTAACCATAAGCACCAGTCCCTCCTACCTCCACAGCAGAGAGCACTTGGCTTTCAGCCCCAGCTCTGTTCAGATAAGGTCTCCCCTCAGCCTCCTTTGCTCCAAGCTAAACAACCCCAGTTCCCTCAGCCACTCCTCACAGGAGTTATGCTCTAGACCCTTCACCACCTTCATTGCTCTTCTTTGGACACACTCCAGCACCTCAATGTCCTTCTTGAAGTGAGAAGCCCAAAACTGAACACAGTACTCGAAGTGTGGCTTCACCAGTGCCAAATACAGGGGGACGATCCCTTCCCTAGTCCTGCTGGCCACACTAATCCTGATACAAGCTATTGGCTGCCTTGGCCACTTGGGCACACTGCTGGCTTATATTCAGCCAGCTGTCAACCAACACCCCCAGGTGCAGCTTTCCAGCCACTCTTCCCCAAGCCTGAAGCATTGCCTGGGGTTGTTGTGACCCAAGTGCAGGACCCAGCATGGAGAATGTTGAACTTCATACAATTTCTCTCAGCCCATAGATACAGCCTGTCCAGATCCCTCTGTAGAACCTCTCTACCCTAAAGCAGATCAATAATCCTGCACAACTTGGTGTCATCTGCAAACTTTCAGAGGGTGCACTCAATGCCCTCATTCAGGTCAACAATAAAGATATTAAACAGAATTGACCCCAATGCTGAGCCCTGGGGAACACCACTTGTGACCAGCTGCTCAGGGGAGACCTCATCACTCTCTACAACTACCTGAAAGGAGGCTGTAGCAAGGTGGGTATCAGTCTTTTCCCAAGTAGCAAGCAATAGGACAAGAGGAAATGGCCTCAAATTGCGCCAAGAGAGGTTTAGATTGGATATTAGGAAATATTTCTTCACTGAAAGGGTTGTCAGGCACTGGAACAGGCTGCCCTGGGAAGTTGTGGAGTCACCATCCCCAGGGGTATTTAAAAAGACAGGTAGATGTGGCACTTAGGGACATGGTTTAGTGGTGGACCTGGCAGTGTTAGGTTTATGGCTGAACTCAATAATTGTAAAGGTCTTTTCCAACCTATATGATTTTATGACAGATGCAGACAAACAGGACTCCCCTCAAACACCCCCTGTGGATCAGAGAATCAGCTTTGCATCTGGTACAAGCCCTGGAAAAAAACCCACTCTTTCAGTCTGTACAAGAACTGAGCCTGTGTGTGGCCCCGTTAGCATCCACTGTGCATGGGAATAACTAAAGACCCAGGTGCTGCAATTTTCTTTGTACTCTTCCCCCACACCCCTGCCCCAGAAGCAGCAACCATCAGTGGCATGAGAAGAGACCTGCCACATCAGGCACCCTGTCTGCTGGTCATAGCAAGTGCTCTTAGACCTGTCCTTCAGCTGCTTCCAACTTCTGTTGCTTCAGTCCTGATGGGGGGGACACCTGTGATTATTGTCGTTACTGTGATAAAGCAATCATGATTTGTTCATTCAAGCAGGAAAAGCACCATCAGTTTTTTTCAGCCAACCTTTCAATGGTCTTTTTGTGGATAGAGCAGTTTCACATCTGGGTAAAGCTGACCTAGGAAGGGTCCCAACTGCACACACACTGTTGGCACCACTGATCATGTTGCACTACACTGAGCTTGCTCACACACCTGAAAAAACCCTGTTTGCTGCCAGAGAGATCAGTAAGGTGATCTGCCTGGCTCAGCATCTGCTGGGAACAGAAACGTGCAGGAGAAGGGAAGGGAGAGGGACAAGTGGTGGTAGCATCAGGTGAGGTTATGTCTGTCATGAAACCCCCTTGAGCCAGTGTACACTTAGAAACAGGAGAGGTAATTGCAGGAAGAAGGTATTTAAGAAGCCTGGTTTGGTTTCTCAGCTTTTCCACAGCAAGCTTTTAAAATTATTTCTTAGTAACCTATATAGGTAACACTTCTGGGAGCTCTCATAACAGCACAACACAACTGTTTGCTGCTCTTCCTTCCCTTTTACTTTGCACAGGTGGAGCCTGACACTGAACCACAATCTCCTTCCTCTTGGGGCCAGCCCGAATTGCCAAGCTAGGCACAAGATGCACCAGGAGGGCAAGTGGCAAGGGAAACTTCCCTGTAGGCCACAAAGTGCAGTGTAGCTGCTACACTGACCAGAGACAGCATCTTTAATGCAGGCAGGTGGAGAGACATTACAAATTTGTTCTGTGCCAAACATATTTTGAAACTCCCTTTGACAGCCGAGACACACAGCAAGGAAAAGCACAGAAGTTGCACTTTCACACGTAAATCTCCTGCTTTAGCCAATCCTCCACAGAGCTCACTTATACCAGCCACTGAGCAACATTTGAGACGAGCCCAACACCAGGGTGATGCCAGCACAACACAGAACCAATTAATCTTTAAGCTACACATCAAAAAAGAAGAATAAACTGCATAGAAATTCTTCGCTAGCAGCAAACAAAACCAGGAACAAGTTCATGTGCATTATCAATTATAGTTTGACCAACATAGTAAAATGAGAGGAAAACAATGTTGATAGGATTAAGGGGAACATACCTAGTTTTTAGTGATACGAGATCTGGCTTTTGATAACATTTCACACGATGCACTGCCATGTTATTTGTATGCTTTGGAGGAAGGACCTATTGGATAACACTACATGAGGCTCAAAGGTGACTGAAATACATATGCAGCCTAGTCTGCCTCTGCCTGCTGTTCACTATCAAGTTACTGCAAGGCAAGCTAGCATGAGGATGTGGAGTGCTTTAACTTTTCCGTAGAAACAGCTTGTTCTTGCCAAAAACACATTCTCACTACATTGAGGTCTAACGCAACTCTGGGTGAATTGGACAAGGGCATGCACAAGTTATGATCAAGCACTGGAAACCCACAGTCTGGCTTTCTTCGTGGTAACTTTCCCTTAAAGTAGTGATCTGAACTAACGTCGGCTGCAAGGAACATGGGAAACGGAGAAGATATTTTGTGAGGGGGAAAAAGAAAATATCTACTACAGTGCATATTAAAGTGAAACACATGCTTTGGCACTTTGCTGAAGAAAAATGATCAAATTTGAGACCTCACTGAGCACATCAAGAGCCAAATGCACAAAGCCAGATTCCAAATTTGGCCTCTTTTTTTAGGGAAGGGCTATACCTCCTGGTTCCCACTGGAGGTGGGGGTCACCTCTTTAAACAGATAAAAATGGACTGTAGGGCGGACTCCACTGCTTCTTATTCCAGTAAGAATCCGGAGTTACTCTAAGTCTGATTCATGCCTTGAGCCATTCCACATCTAACCCAGCTGACATGCTGAGAGTTATTCTTGATGAGGATCCCCTTTTTTGCCAGCAATGCTGAGAACCAGGACCAGCCCTGAGGGCAACTGGGCCTTTGCCCACCCACCAGAACTACCTCTCTGGGACCACATATTGCCTTAGACTTGCTTGTAGCCAGACCACTCCACAGTGACTTGAACACCCAGTTAAGATGACAATTTCTTTTTTCTCTCAATTTTATATTATAAAAGCAGTTTGCTGAAATAAAATTGCACTTAGATATTTTTCCCCTTTCCTCAATTAAATGGTCTTTAAAGGCAGCAACTACAAAGGCTTAATTGACAGCTATTTCAGTGGCTTTAAAAAGGTGCAGCAAGAGACTTCCAACACAAAACATCAAAGGTAAAAGCTACATCTAGAAGTTTAGTCTTGTCAAGACAGTTTACCTCTCCTGCCCTTCTTTTCACTGTCACTGCCACTCTGCACAGTCTGTCGTGAACAACTGACTGGGTAGTAACCTGTCCACCAACACAAGCTGACAATATAGTCTCAATACCAGGCTTGCATGGAAACAGCCATGGAACAGCTGGTTCTGGATTTGGTTGTCGCTGTTGAGAAGCCTGCCCCTTCGGATGCTCCGGAGCATTAACGTGTTCTGGATGATGGCCTGTTGAAATGGCTAATTCCATTTAATTTTGCGCCCTGGCTCTGGCTGCGTCCTTTTCTTCCTTAGTTACTGTCAGATCGTAGATTGTAGCTTTTGACAAGACAGCAAAGGGAAAAAGGTCAGCACTGAAATAACCGGGCGGCGCTGGCAGCGAGATGGTAGGTTGAAGCTGGTGTGTGCTGGCTGCGCTGTCGGCTTCGCTTCTGTGACTCTGATGAGAAGCTGACGGCTTGCATCCACACCTGGTAGTTGATGTGGCCAGTAGGATGCCACATCCAACAAAACCTTTCAATCACATCTGCGTACCGTAAGCATAATCAAAGCAATGATGCTGTCAAACAGGATATGAGGCACCTCCAATTCTGCACTGATAGCCGGTTTACAGGCTGCATGTCTTGATCACTTTAAATCAGAGGGAACAGGAAGGACCCAACTACACTGCGCCACATTGGGGACAATGAATTTGCAGGGTCAAAAAGCATTAAGCATCAGATAGCTGTCACAACAGGATGAGATCAATTCGTAAGTGGGTTTGCCAGATAGCTTCGTCACAGACAGACAGAGTCCCAACTGGAACTGTCACCACACAGAAAGTGTTTCATCAGCATTTTACTAAACCTCTGGCAAGTCAAAAATGAAGCCGAGATGACCAGTAATCACCAGCACAGTGGTAATTATGAGCTGCAACAACAGTTACAAGGAGTGGGTCGTTCTGCTCTAAGCCCTGATCACAACTGGCTTCCACTGAGCAACACAAAGCCATCATGATCTCATAACAGATTCTAAAAATAATGTTGAACAAAACCCAAACCGATTATCACCTCCTCACTCAGGTAAGTTTCATACAAAAAGCACAGACAGAGCCATGCTTCAAGGCTGTAAACAAGCAAGCTGCTTTGCTGGAGAATGTGACAATATATGGCAGACTTTCAAAAGGTCTACTATTTTTCGATCAAAATTTTGAAATGCAAATTTCAATTACATATATTTTTAAAAATCCAAAATTCCTAACTTAGAAAAAAAGGGGGGGGAATGTTTCATTTCTAGAAAATCTTACGTTCTAATTTTCAGCCAGTTCTAAATGCAGGTGTATATCTATTTTTATACATAGCCACTGAATCCTATATCTTACCTATACATAGTCAGTAAACTATGTTAGTAATTACTTAAATTTAAAATGTATTAAAATTCTGAGATGATTTCATAGGCTTCAGTATTCTTTGTGTCAAAGGCCAAATAAAGTACACTAAAAAAATATATCACATTACATATAGGGTAGAACTATATCTGACTGTCCAGTGAACTGGATTCAGGATCTGGATTCACACTACCATAAAAAAAAAAAATTGTTCAATCCCAGGAGATTCCCTCCAGGAGACAGTGGTGTACACAGCTATAAAGATGAACCTCTGGCTATGTTGAAGTAAGTGGGATAATAATAAAGGATAATAAATCCAAGCACAAGTGTAAATATTTGCAGCCTCACACTGTAAAACCTCTTGCAGGAGTTCATTTCAGATAAGGCTTGCAGGACTAGGCTCATAACAAAAGCCATTACAGGCGAAACTCTTGGTGCTAAAAACCATCCAACCCACAGGGACAGTATATGCACCTTTCGCAGCTGCAGCTTCCTCCTATTTTCAAGCTCCCTGCTGCTATAAGCGAAGCTTCAAGCATGTGAGAACCAAGTCTTCACGCCCCGGTGATTCAACACCACACTTCGCCGTGCGCCAGCCCTCGCTGGACGGCTTCGGCAACCGGGACAGAACAAACCTCAGACCTGAAGTGACACAAGTGCTGGCGTTTTGTTGAATCAGCAGCAATACACAGAAACTAGTTCTGCCTGAATTAAAAACAAATTATCTAGCAAACCTGGCAAAAAAAATGTAGTGTGAATTCATGAATCAGGAATCAAACTGATTACTTCTGAAAAAGAGAAATTTTACTTTTTGCTGAAATATATTTATTTTTGAAAAAGTATTTTCCTAAAAAAATATTTTCTCAAATACTTTAGAAAAATATTTTCAAATTTCCATTTGAAATAACGGTTTCAAATTCAACTTTCAAATATTCTTAACACTGTCCCAAGCAATTAGAATAAAAATACTGAAATCCCTCCCATTGGAACACCCACATTTTCATGTAGCTAAATGAAATTTTTGATCAACAGGAAAGATTGCAATAAGCTGTTGCACCAAAAAATGGCTACAATAAGCAAACAAAAAAAGAAAGTGTTTATCACGATGAAATAAAGCTTTGCAACGTCAGAGCTTTAAAATTGTCTTTTATCAACCCCACAGGGAGATTTTAAAAAGCAAAATTATTCCTTTTTTTTTTTAATTTTCCATAGACAAGATTTTATCACAAATGTCTAGTCCACAATTATATATTTAGGAATAGTACAAGAGATACAAGGGTATTTTATTTTAAATTGAAATACTCAGGGCAAGATCATATTGTGATTGACATGTGGAAATGAAGAGTGAACAACTACTCTTCTCTGTGATATTTATGAGATTTTTCCTGAGTTTCCTGTTTTTATCTGTTTTCAAGGTCAGCTTTCATGCATCATTGCTATTTTATTTTTATGTGCTCACTTTTACAGTGTATGAGGAAATGAACACAAGACAGTAAACATCAGATCTAAATAACCATGCTGTAAACCGTACCTTCCAGCCAACTTATGGTGTCACTCTTACTCTGCTGCAATAGCTTCTTAAGTAGACAAAAACACAGCAAGTGAATTGCTAACGCAAACCAGAACAAAGCCAAGTTAAATATACTAGACATGAAAGGCATGAAATTATCAACAGCTCCCCTGGGGATTCTTCACGTCTACCATATACGCTAACAGTTCTTTCATTGCAAATAAGCAAAACATGAGTATTTGGGAAAACACATCAGGTACCTTGGCCTATGCAGTTAATTGTATCTGGTTCAATAAACCTGAAATTTCTGTGAACATTTTGCAAAATCTTGTTCTAAGTGCTGACGAGTGCTAGCAGATCCCAGGAACGCAGTCCTTCCAGTAATTTGTGAGACATCACCTCTAGACCCTAAAGCACCACTGGCAGTCTGGCTTTACATCACTTCGGTCTCCTCCTCCTCTTGGGTATTTTAAAAAGTGGTACCCCAATCCCCTGAGCACCACCTCAGCCAACTCTCCAAGCTGGCATTCAGCCGCAGCAGCTACATGTTTATCAGTGCAATTTTTTCTCCTCAAGTGAGAAGGAACACACGGGGCTTTAGCCACAGCCTGGGGGGATGCTCTAACACGTCCACGGGCTTCAGCTCCAATACCACATTAGGTAGTTACTGACATTTCATCATTGTCATTCATTTGCCTTATCACATGGCTCTTGTGGAAACTTACCGCCTGCACAAACACTCGATGGTTCAGCCGCTAGGATCTCAATGCAAGATTTCTTGAGAATCTAGAAGATTCAGATAATGGCATTTTTGGTAATCATTTTTATCTATGCTTTATTAATATAGGGAAGGGTGCCCTTTTCTGGGTTTCAGAGTACCCAACTTACTGAATCAATGGTTCCTCTCAGGGCATAAAAGCCTCCTGTAACTGGAAAAACATGATCGATGCTGTCAGCAATTGTTGACAGCTGCAAAGAAAGACAATCATAAATCATGAGGAAAACAAAATTACAGTGAACAAAACTGGGCCCTTTCATACTTGCTAAAAGACATCATACTGACAAGAAATGATTTATGCCTCGAGTAATTAAATAAATGCCTTCATCTGATGCTGTTATTTGTGCACTAGTATAACAGAAAAAAAACAAACCAAACAAAAAAAAAAACAAACACCAAAAAACACAAGAAAGCAAGTAAAGTTACCTGAGTTTCATTGAAATCTTTCACTCCAACACAATAAACAATAGCTCCAAAGCTTCTGGCTCTGTTGGCCTAAAAAAAAAATAAAACCTTTCACCCCAACACAAAAAAAAAAAGCCCCAAAGCTTCTGGCTCGGTTGGAAAAAAAAAAAAAAAAAAAAAAAGCCATTAACTGCAACACCGTATAATCAGTGGAGCCAGCAGTAAATGCCTACAGGTTTGACACAAGCTGGTTTGGGTAAACGTGAAGGTGACTTACTTCTTGTTCTGCGTAATAAAACTGAACATCTTGCAATTCTCCATCCGTCAGAGCAATAATCACACTAGCGGTCCGAACTCCTACATGGAGGATAGTTAACAGATTGCACATGTATGACACAAGCTTCAGCAGCGAAAAGAAAGTCTGAAGTGAGGCCTTCCTTTCTGCTGACAAATAAATACAAAACTGTAAGGCCAGACTCTCGGCCTGTATAGGCTTTATTGGAGACACACCAGCTGAAGGTCAGATGTCTAATAGCATGCAATAAGCCCAAACCTGTGCACCTTCATATCACGAGCATCTCCGAAGAGGGAGTACTGCTCAAACAACGTCCAGGCACAAACTTCTCTATTCTGAGTAAAACACAGCACCCACCGAGATGACATTAATAGGACAAGAGGAAATGGCCTCAAGTTGCAAGAGGGAAGATTTAGATTAGATATTAGGAAAAATTTCTCTACCGCAAGAGCGGTCAAGCACTGGAACACGCTGCCCAAGGAAGTGGTGGGTTCACCATCCCTGGAGGTGTTCAAAAAACACGTAACCGAGGCACTTTGGGACATGGTTTAGTAGGCATGGTGGCGGTGTTGGGTTGACAGTTGGACTTGATGATCTTAGAGGTCCTTTCCAACCTTAATGATTCTATGACTCTATGCATCTAGATCCTCTGTGTGGAGAAGTAGCAAAATGGATCTGCAGAGAGGGAGCCGTTTCCTCTCTTCTCTTGACAAACATGTCTCTACACAAACCTTGCCCAGAGATTGTGGTAGGAGATGCCTCTGCAGAGGGGCTTTCTTGCCATCCTAGCTTCCCCTCCAGCAGACTTCCAAAGAGCAACCCCACTGAACAGGGCATGAAGAGTGCCTCTATAGGGGGGTTCAGTCCTACACATCTTGGGCAACAAGAGCTGTCAGTGAAGTTTGTAAGAATTCTGTGTGAAAACCTGAAGATGAGGTCCATTAGAGAAAATTCATGTCTTGTCATAAGAGATTTCATATCCCAAAGTGAAAAGGTTGCAGACTTTGGGTAGCTATATATGTAATGAAGTACAGAATACAATACTACCTAGAAAAATGCAACATATTAAAAAAATTAAACCAAATTAACATGGAAACTATGGTTCAATCAACCATTCTACTTCAATAGTTCTTAAGCAAAGTAACTAACTCACATACATGTTACTTTCAGGGAAGTGTTTGTTATTTTTTTCAAAATAATCTGTTACAGTTTCAAGTGTCTTTCCCCATATTGTCTGAAATTAAAGACTGATTAGTTCTGACAGGTTTCTTATGCCATACAGTCCTTCCCATGTCATGTCAGACACAGACATAATCTTAAAAAAATGACCTGCAACTTGGGGGAAAAAAAACAGCTTGGATTCCTGTATTCCTATTCCCTTTTTTTTTTTTTTTTTCCCCTGCCCAGCATGCTTGGAAAGGGCCGAAAAATTGGAGATCTTGTTTTCTTTTGAGCACTTTTTTCTTCCCTGATATTTTAGCTTATAAATCCAGATATCATCTCCTCCTTTTTCCTTACTAATCAGCTTACAGAATAGCTGATTAGTTCTTAGCTATATGCTATGAAAAGGTAAAATAGTTATCAGTCAGGCTCTTCAGGACTCCTGATTTCACTGGCAGAAGTGTCTGAGAAGCCGCACTGGGTTACTGCTGAAGACTCTACACTCACAGCTTTTTTTTTTAAAAAGGTGCCGACCCATCTCTCCATCTTCCAAAGAGACCATCAGACCACAAACAAGAACATCCTCACATCATGGTACAATCCAGGCAAGAAGTGTTCAGTTTAACTAATTAGTCCTTCTTTTGGCACAGACAAAAAGCACAGATACATTTCCCTCTTGAAATTTAGTGAAAATTTAAATTTTAGGAACTCAAGAATCTGATCCCAAATTATTCACACTGATGTAAAAATCTCAGTTAATTGTATTCATACCTACATTAATGAGAACGAAGACTTAGGGACACGAGGCAGACACAGATGAGTGGGTCAGGACAGAAGGGCACAGGAAAATCTGGGTATTCCTGCCGCCTGGGTGCAGGAGAAGCAGCTTTGTCTGTAATACTTTGGTCTGTATTCTGTACTGGGTCAGATCTGTGACCGTACAGGACTCCTCTGGTCTTAATAAACCGTGAATCACGCATTTGAAAGTAGAGCTGTAGTCAAAATGGAATGTACTGATTGTGTAACACCAATTCCTTCTCCAACACTTCTCTCGGCGGGTTTACTGTAGGTCATATAAGAACTATCATCCCTGTCTTTTCAATGCAGATATATAACATGAGTGATACACAATGCCTACCTCCATAGGTTTCGTGGTAAATCTGCTCATTTGCCTGCAACGAAGTGTAGAACATTGTTAGCTCTTAAATACAGCAGCAGCAAGCAAAGCAAAGTTTATATGTATAAATCAAAGAAAGGAGGTACTGTGATGTATACCCTTTTGAATCCTTCATGCATGAACGTGTCTCCTCCAGGCACTTCATACTGAAGAATGTCGAGCCCTCGTCTTATGGCTTCCCTTTGGATAAGAAAAAACAGGAGAATATAATTTTATTAAAAGTTCTGTTTTGTTGAGATATCCCTGTACCACAGCTAGATTATGCACCCTGCCAGTACACTGCACAGAATGCATACACACCAGCTAAATATTGGTAAACCCAAGATTTTTCAAACACCACATTTTTTTTTTTTTAGCCAAACACCCATGGGAGCACAAAATCAGACATATAATAAAATGTTAGAGCTAACACATTTTAAGGGTGCAATTCTGTCCCTGCTCCCTCATTCTGATAGAGTCGGGCAGGGTAAGATTGAATAAAACAAATGCCAGATATTAAACTCTGACAAACTGCAGATGGAATGAGAATTTAAAAGCTTATGACCCTGTCATGAAAATGGGACAAAAAAGCTCCATATTCAATCAGTCATCAGGACAGTTGGGATTAGGACTTTTCTATTATAAAGACAGAGGCCAAAAGACAAGGGAACAGGATGGGAATGATGAGCATTTCATATCCCAGGCTGGGACCTTCATGGGGGACAGACGGCTCCCTGTTAAGAGTTGGACTTGGATACTATGGCCCCTGCTGCACACCTCCTTGCTCCACACACAGACCTGTTAACCAAGAGGATCGCTCAGGGAAATTAATAATTTAATTCATCACTGATCACTAAAATCACCCTGATCCTTAGCAAAGTTTTCATATATTAATGGAACAACAATAAGGCCAAATCACAAAATAAATATTCAACAGATAAGATGTAGGGAGTCCAAATATCAACCCCAGATCTTGTGGGGCATCCTTTTTTTTTTTTAAAGAGATAGTGAGAGCCTCTCTAAGTTCTATTTTGCAACTGGGCATTTTAGGCAGCACAACCCCAATTACAGAGGAAACAGGAGTCCACGTGGGACTACGAGGTAAAATCAGGTGCTGGGACTAAGGATATCCTTAGGGCAAAAAGAACATTTTTACCCTTTCAAAGTATAAAATGAGCTAAAAGGGCACACATTGTGATCCATACAGAAAACAGGAGTTTAGGAGAGGGAACATTCTAATACCATGTTCAACACACTGCCATAGGGTTCCTGTCTTCTTCCCACCTTGCAAAGAGCAAATCCACCTGGGAGAAGTAAGCAAATTTGAGCTCTGTCACCAAGGTACATGATGGAGACCTGAGGCAAAACTCAGTGGAGCCAGCAGAAAAGCAAGACCCCGGCAGGGTTTCTGGCTTTGAATGAGGCCCTGGAGCACAAAACGGTGGCAGGGGGCTGTTCTTTCTAGTCTGCTCCAGAGCCCCCTTTATTTATAGGGCGCACTGTACCACAGACAGAAGCGGTAGCAAAAGCAAGGGCTTTAAGCTGAAATGAAAATACTTAGAAATACCTCCATGACAGTGATTTCTGAGAGGCAAATTAAAGACAAAATTATTTGAGTTCTTTGTTTTGTTTTTTTTTTCAGACACGGGGGATGAGGTGGGGTTTTTTGATGGGTTTTGGGGGTTTGGGTTTTTTTGTTGTTGTTGTCATTGGTATGTGGTTGGTTTGGGGTTTTGGGGCAGGGCGGTTTGGTTTTTGTTTGGTTTTGGGTTTTGGTTTTTTGAGGGTTTTTTAAAGAGGATTTGGTTGTGAAGGTGGCAACAAGAATTTTGCTCCAGCCTCAGACTCTCTTTTTCTTAAGCAGCCTGTCACTTGCTATGCAAACCACCTCTGGCATGGGTGCTGTCTGAAGGCAGCCCAGGAGAGGGGTGGTATAGCCTAGCAAGGTAGTGCTCCGGGACTGAGCATGACTGGCTGGTGGCATAAAGTTCTGGGTTTGGGGCTGCTTCAAAGGGCACTATGGGACTTTCATATAGTCTTTTGCTCTTCAGCTCAGGGTCTGAGATCTCTTACACAAAAACTGCCCTTATGTGGGTAGGTAGGGATAGTGAGGATGTACATGAATCCTCGACTGGAAACACACTTTCTCCCCGAAAGACTGTGATAAAGAACAGGCAGCCCAGTGTTGCCCTTCTCTTACAAGGCTGAAAATAGAATGGTAATGGGAGACGCAAAGGCCTTCTAAGCCCTCCTCCAGTTGAGGACAGTGGAAAGAATTTCAGGTGGTACTTGAGTTGGTGACACACTGAGGACTGAGACAGACCTCCAAATTCTGGTTTTGGGGCCATTTGCTGCTAGAGAGGAGGGATGGAGGGTATTTCTGGATGAAAGCTGGGGGGAGTACTTGCCTGTTTTCTGTTAGTTTCATGACTGTAGTGCCTCGTGAAGAAAAAACAATGAAAGACATCCGCAACATTGGACTGAAACAGAAGAACAAGCCAGATCCAAGTCACACACACACATTACCTCAACACATTTTTCATTCGCTAAGAAGCAGCAAATGAAATATATATATATATCAAATTAAAATATCATCTTAAGAAAACTCTACCTTATGAACTTCTCAGCTAGGCTTTCCACAAAAGAATAAATCTCCATCCAATGATTTCTGACACTTCCAGACCTGCGTACAAAACATAGTTGATTACATTAAGCTTATTTCACATCAAAATTCCTGTTCCACTCTGAATTTTAAGCCTGGGCTACACCAAAGGTGGCTAGGGACACAAATTACGTAGCGGTCTACGGAGACAAGGCAGCTAACTCTGAGGCTTCTACAGCAGTTGTGCTGAAAGCTGTAACAGGAACCATCATGACAAAACCCACTGACTCAAAGATGTAGAAGCAGGTCTGAAATGGTTTACCATACAATTTTGAAACAAGTTCAGTAACTCTTCCATCTGCTTTTGTTCCTTTTATAACATAAAATATAAATATTTTCTTCTAGTTTAATTACTTTTATTTGACTTCATTAAATCATCTGCTAGCAGATTATTTACTTTTCTAGAGCACAGCTCTGCCCTTGCAGCCACACAAAGTCTTGAGTGATCTGTTCTCCCAGAATGCGTGGGAGATTGTTTCCATGAATTACTGTTTGTTTCAAAAGAGAAAGCTTTTGAAGTAATTCAGAAGGGAAAGGCAGTACTGGTAGCTAATTCACTGGACCAGCATTCTGGACAGTCAATCCCTGGCTCCATTACAGATTTTTTGTGAAAACTTGGGCAACTTAGTTACAAGCACAAACTTACACATTTGTGCTGCCATTCCCAATATATAAGACTGCATTACTGACACTCCCTGGCTTTTTTCTGTTTAGTCTTACATTCTCAGGTATCCCCACAGTCCGGTGGGACCCAGACCTCAGAGCCTGGCCCGCAGCAGCTCCACAGTAAACAATAAGCAATTTCTACCACATGGATCTATGCCATACACTTTCAAGCCACTAAAAAGACTACATAGCACGAGAAGTCAATGGTTTTAAAAGCCCTCCCGAGCACTGTGGTGTTTATGAAAGAATGGCTTATTTGCTTTCCTTGCCAGCTAAACCTGTGTGTCAGCTCCCTTAGGCAGAAAGATAAAACAACAGCACCTACAGAAGGATCACAGGGGCTTAGACACAGAACTAAAAAAATCTCTGAAATGTAACTACTGTAAAGCAGTAGCTTTCCCCTAACTGTTGCTAGACATTTTTATGTGTAAACATACAAAAAAAGTGAGAAAATAAGCTCGTATTACAGTTTTCAGTTCCACTATGGGCTTTCCAAGCAACCCTATGCCAGTCACTCCTGCCCCTATATGTCAGGTACAGCCAGGCACACGGAAGCCCACGTATGCAATATGGCAGCACCTGCCCTGCTACAGTGCTGGTGGTATGGAGGAGAAGAGCAAAGATAAAAGGGACAAGAACTGAAAGAATCACAGAAAGATTACCCCTGAAGTCCATCAGCTAGAATAAACTTTCTCGTGTAACCCTCTGCTTTCACATTGCTCTTCTGGAGAACTGGTGATTAATTCGCAGAACAAACTGGTTATCAAAGAATGAAGAAATTGCCAGGCACTGAGGGATGGCAACAAAGCACCAGGGACTGCTCAAACTAGGGGTCTGGATCCTCTGCAGACTCGGATTTATATGTGCTATGCAATGACACGTTTATATATTTGTGACGACCAGCAATGAAAGGTGCTGGCACTACTGGCAAATGAGCCCTTTTCTCATATCCATACTGATGTGAGGTATGTACTTTAAAGACTGCTCTTCCAGAAAGGATCTGAGGCAGTCCAACACCCATAATTCTCCAGGATTTTTCTGAAAGCTCTAGACTAAATCTGTAAACATGATGAACTCAGGTATTTTCCTTGAATCTATGCAAGATGCAGTTCCAGTTGTCCGTATGTCCGTGTGTTGTGTGTCCATCCCATCCCGTCCCCGTCCCCGTCCGTCCGTCCGTCCCCCC
>KL289363.1:64226-90216 GCA_000699545.1 Podiceps cristatus | reverse complement strand
GGGGGGGAGGGGGAAGATATGAATCATAAATTCCCAGGAAGAATGGGTAAATCAAGCAGTTAATTTTGAGAAAGCCTAAAGATAGTACATGAAACACTGCAAAAAGAAAAAGAGGAAAGAGGGTTGGCATCATGGCATCTGAGACCAGTGTATCAATGTCCTATGCGAAGGACTGCCTAGCTGGGTACAAATTGTGCTCTCCCACCCATAATTGCCTTAAAAGAAAATCATCGGTCCCATTTGTTGAAGTATGAAAGACCGACCCTTTCTACAACACAAAGTCTTGGAATGATATATCAACCAGGATGATTTTGCATTAAAACTTCACCTATATTTTACACCATTAAATTATTTACATTTAATTATGCATTCTGATAGAGATTTTTTTTCCAGCATAAAAAAAAAAAAAAAAAGGAATTACTTCTGAAATCAAATTAATGAACACTTATTAATTTCTTTTGGATTTGATGTTTCAGTCCGTTTTGAAATCACAGGGGAGTGAACCTGTCTTGCTCAGTCTCTCTCTATCCTGCAACATAGTGAAGGAAAAGCCACAGAAAGTGTGAGAGTAATAACATCCATCTTTGAAAGCAACACTGTCACTTCTGCATTTACTTTTTAAAAAAACCTGAAAGCTCTCAGTGGGTGAAGAAGCAAGGAAGACTTCTCATGCTTTGCACAGGTCTCCAGGTTGGCAAAGGATGAAAAATGGCCAGGAAGTGATGGAAAGTGGTGAATGGAGATTTTACTACAGGCAGATTTTTTTCCATAGACAAATTTTCTATTTCTTGGTCAGGCCTCATTATTCAGTGAAATTTCTCTGCCATCCATACAGCTTGGTCAGCGGACACGGACGTGTTGGCACAAGGCACAACAGTCTGTACCAGGTAGCAGAGGTCCCGCAAATGTGCTGGATTAACACTCTCCCTGGGCTAATCCCTCCAGGTGAGAAACTGAGTAAATTTACCTGCATGAATCACCCTCCTGCACTGATTTTACAGCTTCTAGTACCTTACTACAAGAGTTGCTGTGTGCAGGAAAGGTAGCAATGGTGAGAAATGTGGTGCTTAGGGACGTGGTTTAGAGGTGGACTTGGCAGTGCTGGGTTAACGGTTGGACTTGATGATGTTAAAGGTCTCTTCCAACCTAAACGATTCTATGATTCTATGATTCTGTGAAATATGACAGTGAAAGAGGAGCTGCAGGGCACTTTACCTTTATTTTACTTCAGCTTTGATAGCCAAGCCCATGAAAGAAGTGCATAACACAATGGCCGCTCACCAGTTTGGTAGCTCTGGTGATGCAGTCAGCAATGGGCTTTTGGTTATTTCGCTGGTTTACTTCATTAAACCCTTATCAGCCAAAGCTCACCTCTTCGTTTACTTAATGAGTAACTGAATCTCATTAATAACATAATCCTGATAGCATGTGGCTGCTCTCAACCAAAAGCCCACTGTCAATACTGACACTGTCTGGACCCTAAGCCAAGAGTTCACTGGCCATGGTGACACCATGGCTGGGCAGGTGTGCTTTTCCTGGAAGATCAAGCGTCTTCACACGCCATGTGCCACCACTGCAAATTGCCTGGTTGTGGTCCCTCCTCTCACGCCCTGGCACAGGCTGGGGCTGTTCCCCACCACGCATGACCTTTATTTGGAAGGGGCAAACCAAGGATATTGCAGTATGAGAATTCTGGAAAACGATCTCCAAAGCCCACCTTCTGTTGTCCAGAGAGCCCATTCTCTTATTTCGTATATGCTACTAAACAACCATCAGCTATTCTTTCAGTCGCTACCAACTTCATCTAGGCTTTGACTCGGCAGCTGACGGGTGAAAGCATCTATATCCCATTACTGTCCCCGTACTCTACAGTTCCCATTTCCTGAGCTTTTAAAACAAGAGTCCGCCGTGCTAGAAACAGTAAATTGAAGGTAGCATTAATCAGTGCATCTATATTATCCAAAAAGTTTAGAATAAATATATATTTACATCTATATCTAGCTAGCTATTTGTTAAAGTAGGGCATTAATTTTGTTGTATCATTTCCAAACTCTCTATTCACTATTTAGCAGCCTTCCTGCAAGACACAAAATCCATTGTGTAATAATTTCTAGCAGACTGCAGGAGTGTAAAAGTAGACAGTGTTTCCTTCAAAAATGGAATCATCTTTCACAGATGTAGATGTGTACTTGTTATGCCAAGATGAGACAGATGTGGCTCTATTCACTCAGGGACAGGTGCGGAGGAAGAAGAGATAAAACATTTGTAAAAAGTGTAAGCAACTGCATCGCTGTTGTTAAATAAATAAACATTCTGCCAAAAGAAAAAAAAAAAAAAAGTTTATTTGCTTATTTTTTCCAGAATGTTTATTTTAAGCTGCAGCTTAGCTGTGATTTATTCAGATTTATGTTCCTGTATCAATTTAAATTTATAATATGCATTCTATATATAAACATCTGTTTGTATATAGTCAGGGGAAGGTACATTGGCACACACGAAGCGATCGTATGCACGCACAGACATAGATAGTGCATACAAAACAGACACGGGCACACGCACAGGCTAATCAGGTGAAGAATGAGAAAATATTTTATTAATATAGTGAGGCTTTGTGTGTGTATGCGAAGTGGGTGGGAGGGAGAAGAGAGCAGATGCGGATCCTATCAAGGATTAAGCCAGTTCACTCTCCGAATTGCAGAACCGAAGCCGGTGACCGTGGAAAAGCCTAATTGCCCTTTGACCGCACGGACGCTAACAGGAAACCTCCATATAAAGACTTCCGCAGATATCCTTGGAGAAAAGGGTAAAATGGTTTGGACCATATGAAAGAGCTTTAAACTGGAGAACAGTTGGCTCCTGAGATGAGAGGCCAGGCGTGGCTGGGAAGAGGGGCTGCAGCGGGGCAGACTGGTGCTGGGGTCACCACGGGGAGGGAGCACAGCGCAGGTCGGGGACAGGAGGTGATTCAGGTGCTGGTAGATCTATTATATTTGTCACTGCTTTCCATCTGCTTTGTTTTGTTTCGTTTTCTTCTATTAATCTTCAGTCCAAGCTCCCTGTGAATTTGCCACAGAAAGGGTCAAACCCAGACACACTTGGGAGCACCGTGACCTGCTCAGTCAGCCAAGGTGGGAATGCGCTGCAGGGTCATCCCCAGAGACAAGCAAAAGCCACCTCAACTAAGAGGTGACAGGCAGATCACAGCAGCAGCTTGTCCTCTAACAACATGAAATCGCCATACACGGGCTGTAGACACCAAAACCTACACTATTTTCCTTGGAGGCTACTGCATTTTCTTCTTCCTTCGACTTGGGAGACAGCAATGAGAATTTCATGATGAAAGGAGGAACATTTTGTCATCTGGTGAATGTAGAGTTTTCTTGATAGCTACTGTAGACTTGGGAGGCAGGGTCCAAGTTTCCTGGTCCACAAAGAGAATTCACGGTTGTCATAAATTGTGAGAAAATGGCCAAGGGAGGTTTTATCCTGTAAGGGGCTGTGGCTGACACTGTCCTGGCCTCCTCCCCCCTGGAGCACAGACCTGCTGCTCACTGGCCAACTCCTCCCTGCCATGAAGGTCCCTCTGGGCAACTGAGTTTGTGCATTAACCAGATTTCAGGCGCTCTGCATGAGGTCACCGAGCAGGCAGAGACCAGGCAGTGGGACCCTGGAGATGTTTATCCTGGGTTTTTCCTGAATCACGTTGGAGAGCCTATGTGTTCCCTGGAAATTGCTCTTCAGCAGAGGGTCCTCAAATCCCTCTGCTAGGGCTTGCTGAGGTCCGTATTGCCAATTTGGTGCCTAACTTGATGCTCATTTGCAAGTTTGCATTAACGAGGCAGGTTCCAGGGTGCCGAGGGCCTCGTTCCTCCCAAAGGCAGCAAGTGAGGATAAGTGCAGACAGGAGTCGAGGCAATATCATAAAGCCTGCATGAAGCTGGATTACTTTTTTCTGAAATATTTAAGCGAGCTGAGGGAGGGAGGAGAGAAGGGACGACAGTGATGGCGACTGGAAGGAGAAGTGAGGATCCACAGCTGTGAGGAGGACTGGGAAGAAGAGGGGGAGGAGAGGCAGGGACAGAGAGAGAAAGATGATGTGATTTATTTATTTATTTTTTGTTTTTTTGTTTTTTTTTTTTTTTTTTAAAGTATTAATCACAGCTCCAGAGCAGGAATCAGAGTGGGAATCAGCAGCTGGGAGAGGGAAAGAAAATGGAAAAGATTATTTTTCATTTGAAATACATTTCTTCAATCATAAGTCTTCATGGAAGTGGGAGTTTGCAGCTGGGCACAGAAGAGTGGTCCGTGATTAGAGAAGGAGCGTTTTAACCAGATCTGGGGCTCCACGCAGAGGTCGGGCAGGTGGGGGGACTCTGTGGCCAAAATAAGGTGTCATTGCTCAAGGCTGTCAGTGTAAAACATGCTTATGTCCCACTTCTCTGCAGCACAACTACAGAAGTACTTCATTTCTGTGTCAGGACATGGAGCAAGAGGCACATTTGAAGAGACTTTTATATTTCTATAAGCTTGTCAGCTTAAAAGGTTTCTTTTTTTTTTTTTTTTTTTTCTTCCTTCCTCTGACTGTTAAGGGAGGGGGGAGAAAAACCAGCAAATTATTTGTTCGCCATGTGAGGGTTGGGGGTTTTTGATCCTAGATTTTATAACTTGACCAGTGAATCCAGCTTAAACAAAAACATTTCCCTTTGTAGGTTGATCATTCAAACACTTCACTTGTTTAAGACTAAATGTGAGATGCTACTTTGTTTGAATGCCAAGAATCATACAAAAAAAAAAAAAAAAAAAAAACCCACGAAAAAAACCAACCCAAAACCAAAAAACCCACTTGCCAGGGGCATAATATTAATTCTTATGAAGTCTTGAAGAGCAATGGTTGTACAGTGTTTAGTGAGACTCAGTTAAATTTCTCTTTTTACATATGTCCAGCACCGTGTATATGGGACTTGCCACATGTATCAATAGACTAGGAGAAAGTAGTCCCTGGTTTTGCTCCCCAGTGAAGCTGAGGGTACAAAGTATGTCACAACAATATTGTTACTTCCTTAACATTTATATTTTCTACACCCAAGCACTGATTTGCTCCTTATTTAAGCAACATTTTCTTGATAAATTAAAAAAGCAGCAATAGCCATTACTGCAGGCTATATACAGCCTCTAATATCACTTAAGCATATTACAGAATATAATATCTGGTACTTAACGACTAACTTGCATATGAAAGCTCACATAATGTCTCATAAAACCCTTAAAATGGCTTCAGTTTAAGAGTCTCTTTAAAAAAAAAAACACCTTCAGGGAATATTGTAAATGAAGTAGCACTCCAGCCTTAGAAAAAAAATTCACACACTTGCAGAAATTTTTAATATAAATTGAACACATTAAAAATTAATTTTGCATGACCATTTCGCATTGCAGTGCCAATGCATAGTTAAGATAAGGCCTTAACTCTTCTTTGTTTAAAGTAACACAGAAACATATCTCCCTCTCTCTCTGTTATCTGTACATAATTATAATTTTCATTAATCAGAAATTGGAACCCCATCCTCTTATAATGACAGCCCCAGTTGGAGATCAATGAAACCCTACCTGTGTCACTAAGGAAACTTGCGGTAAACTTTTAGGAAACTCATTAAATAAAGGTGTGACCTTGCAATTAGGTACGGCTATGCAGAATGGCATACATATTTATATCATATGTTAGTCAGGGAGAAAAATTTGGTTTGTTGGACAAATAGATGTTCTTTTTTGTGAGACTTTACCAGTAGAGATCTTGTAGATTCTCCAGTGGCTTCAATTGTCAGATTGGAGACTCAGCTGACATAAATGCTACATTGAAGACGCTAAACCAAGTAGCAGTTTGTATTACGATATTACTCTTCAGTAGGAAGTATATATGGAAAAGACCTTTACCAATCTTCTTCTTCATTTGCAGCTTTTTGATTTGTCTTGGTTTCAGCCAGGACGGAGCTGGTTTTGTCTCCAGCAGCTCCTGTGTTTTGGATTTAGTGTGTGAACCACGGTGCCAGCAGCTGCTGCTGTTCGTTGCTGCCGAACAATCAAGGACACTTTGCAGTTCCCCAGGTTGTGCTGATGTGCAGGTGCAAACACTTGGGAGGGGAACAGCCAGAAGAGTTGATCTAAACTGGCCCAAGAGAGTGTTACATCCCATAGACGGCATGGCCGGGGTAAGGGAGGGTCAGCCGTTGCTCTCGGTTTCTGGTTCATTGTTCGGTTCGCTTTCTGTTCATGTTCCTTTCTTTTTACCTTATTTTTGTTTTATTTCATCTGGGCCTGTTTGTTTGTCTGTCTCTGGCACTTGCTGTTCTGGGATGGCTGTGGCGGAATATCCCTGCTCCCTGGCTGCTGCTGGGGACGGGCTGTGTCGGTCCTCGGGTGGTGAGAAATTGGGCATCATTCATTTTATATATTCTATTCTCCTTATACATTGCGATTATTATTAATATATTTTTATCTTTTGCTTTGCTGTCCTGGTAAAGTGTTTTTATCTCAACCCGTGAGCTCTCTTTCTCCATTTCTCCTCCTCACCCCATCGGGGAGGGGTAAGCGAGCAGCTTCGTGGTCCAGTTACCATTTGGGGTTAAACCATGACATGATTGGACTCATGGCCAGAGCTTCACAGCAAGGAATTCCCCCAGCAGGTGGTGGTCGCAATCGGACGTTGACAAATGCCTCTTGCTGCCTGGAAGCAGATCTGCTGGACGCTGTGCCAATGGCGTGCCTTGCTGGTGGGACCGCGCGGAAAGTCGTGCTCTGCACACTGGTGACCAGCTCTTAACGATGGAGAGGGGTCCAAATCTCTCTGACCATGTCACAACAGGCAACAAAGTTTTCTGTACCTAGGCTTGTGTATAAGATGCTCAACAGATTTTTCTTCTTTTAATATCCAAAACATATGGTATTTTATTTCTTTATTGTGTTATTTACCTGTAGGACTTAAATCAGCTTTCTAACCCCATTCTGAAAGCTTCTTTCTGTCCTCTAAACACTTTAAGAAAGACATTCTCTTATATCAAGAATTAGGGAACGTTATAGTTCATCATTTGCATTAAAGATGTTGCAGAAGCAAAATAATTTGCAATGTGGCATTCATCACTCCTGTGACTTTTTGATCCCTAGGTTCCTGTTTATACATTTCTTTGCAAGTTAAAATACAGTGTTTGGTTCAAACCAACAAATGCCATCTTCATTCCAAAGTGTCTCAGGAATCACTGTGACTTCTAAAATGTCTAAATATTCTAAATCGCTAGACTTCTTTGAAAAAAATTGCATCTGGGCTTCACATGGAGCTTCACTGAAACAGACAAAGCTAGCGAGAATGGCAGCTAGAGAAGAAAGTATCCCCTTTAATATGTGGAGCTAAATGCTACAACATTTAACAGGGATTTTAATTGAGGAAGCCTTCAGAAAAGATTACAGCCTTCCACCAATGTGCAAAGAGGCAGCAAAGCTGTGTTGGGTCTCTTGCACTTCTCCCCTATAGATGAAAAGTAGGAAAAACAGCTGACTATGAAACAACAGCGACGTATTTACATTTTTCTGTCATTCTCAATTTTGTTTCTTTGAGTATTTTTCCATGCCTTGGGTTTGTTGATGCTTTTGTTTTTGTAAAATACCCAGAAATTTCTAAAGATCCTTCTGGAAACCGTGCAGGAGATCCTGCTGGCTTCACCTTCAGAAGAACATGCACAAGAAAACGAACAGGAGCGCGTCTTCCTGCCTCTCCCAATCATGTCTTTAATCTCTTTATGTGGTTTATGCCTGTGGCTTTCTGAGGATGCCTCAGCACCTCCAGCTACAGACCATGAAAGGGACCCTGCGAGGTAGACTGATAAGGCTGGTAAGCCATCCTCACCACACATGCGGCAGGCTGCTTAAAATAACTGCTATTTTCTCAGTGAACTCTTACCTTTCAGTCTATGAACTGCTTAAGGAAGAAAACCACTGCTTTTGTGCTTCAGGTAGTGCAGAGTGAGGAATTCTAGCTACGTGGTTCAGCACCTGAGACGTGGGGACAAACAGAGCTGCAGAGTCCTTGAAGAGAGGTGGAGTTGCTGACCACTTGCAACAGATTTATTTATTTTTATTCTATGGGACGAAAACAGGTCAAATATTGAAAACATTGCTCAAAAAAATGTAATGTTCCTATTTTCAAGTGTTGGGTTTGACAGCGAGGCATTGTCTTCACACGCAAACAATTTTTCGCCTCTGCTACGCTCTCTGCATCACTAGTCAAATTTTCTGCTTGGAAACTAGACTTTCTAGAATCTTTTTTGTCTGCCCGAAGGCTTTATTTTCTCCACTAAATCTACTGCTGATTTCTTCAACATAGTAAACATAACCATCTTCTCACAGGGCTGACTTCAGTTTTGATGTGTATGTGTCTGCAGAACAGCAGACACAGTGGTATATGTTGGAGAGTTCAGCTTGAAAACTGTGGTGGTGTTCTTTATGGGACAAGTTCTTTCTTCCTTTCTCCCACAAAGCTGTAAGAGAATTAAAAAAAATTACCTTTCATTGCAAGTCAATTTGTGGGATGTAATGGCACAATTTAGAAAGGAATATTGCAGACAGTAAGACCACTTGGATTAGGAGTCTTGAATCAGTCTGTAGGGCTATATATTTCTATAGTATTGTGTTTTGTTGCGTGGGGAATTTAATAAGAGATGTAAATCTGCAAACAGCAATGATATCACCATAAAATATAAAAGATTCATGTATTATAAATAGGTATGATAAATAAATTATTTATATGAATGTATATCTGTGTGTGCGTGTGTGTGTACATGAGAGCATATTCACTTTTCTTTTTGAAATAATTAGTGGCAAAGTCTTTTATTGTGCATTGCCCTATGACCTGTGCAAGAACTTTAATGACAATTCATGCAAAGAGCTGAAGGTAGAGCTTGCTCTGTGCTGAACTGGAGCGGCTCAGGCTCATTACGGTGGGGAACATCACAAGCCATGTACTGAATAAAACCATCTCAGTCCAAGGAGGCTCAGGGTCTTTCTGGAAGTGCCGAGGCACCCCGAGAGCACTGAGCTAGCAGTATGCAATGAGCACAACATGAGGGATTGCGTGGGCTCTCTAGATGACTATTCAAAATGTTTCTGCAGGGGAATTTGAGTTATATCAATCTATCTGCTGCATGTGCCGTTGCAGCTTTTGGAAGCCACAGCGACAACCTTACTGGGAGGACTTCTTTTCCCAGCTTGAACTGACAAAATACGCCCCCCCTGCCCCCATGTGCCAGCTTCTCCAGGAGCATGTATGCTGCTCATCATTAGCATTAAGTCACATGAACTATCATCTGGTAGGCACTTTCTGCTGTAGATTCCTCCTCGGTAACCTGTGTCATCTAAAGATAGCCAGCTACACGAGCCCCTGTTTTTAAGCCGGGTGGGACACATCTAAATTAAGGCATGAGTAAAACAAAATTGTAGGAGAGCTCCAGAACATTAGAGAAAAATCCTATGTGACTTCAGTTATGTTATTAACTTTTCCACTTTTGCTGCAGAAGTTGTTTCTGTCAATATTTTACTTTAACGGTGCTGAACGGGAGGAAGGAGCAGGGTCCAAGCAGATGGCTGTCAGCAAACTGATGACGGCAGTTGAGAATTAGTGTCCAAATACAGTATTTAAAACTTGCTACAGTACATAGTTTCCTGCATATGCATGCCAAAATAAATCTGGTTTGGAGAACCTTTCGGGATCTTTATTTTATTTTTATTTGGAGCTTATTCTTTTAAGAATAACTAAACAGGCAGCGTACCTTAGCTTAGCGGGAGGGTGGATCCATCGAACAGTAAGTACAAAACTAGATGAACCAGAAAGACCGTTCCAACCTTTATTCACTCCAGCTATTGACTTTCTGAACATCGCTAAGTATCGGGATGAATGATAACCGAGCAATAACATTAATTCGTACCCATTTTTTCCCCTACTCATTCCCCATGCGCACATTTTGTAAAAATCCTTCCTTCTCATGGCAGCTGTGGTTTTTATCCTCCGGACAGTCTTCCCAAAAGAGATGGAAAGGGACGGGTACCATCATGCAGGGAATATCTGACATCAGATTTCCAGGGGAGCGAGCAGAAAAGTTTAGGCACCTGAAGCAGACACATTTTTAGCAGATGAGCACGGCAGCAGGTAGTGGCTATTTCATTACGCACACATCTTCGGGTCTAAGTGTGACTAATATGTTGGTTGAGATACCTGGCTGCAGCGGGGTCAAATCAGGGTCAGGCTGTCTCTTCGGCAGTGAATTAGAGGCTTACATTCATTATCTTCCAATACCTCATTAAAATGGCTTTAATGTGGTGAACATTTGATGGTAGACAAAAGCTTTAATCTTGTGAATATCAAACACACCTGTGTTACATTTCCTCTTGCCAGCAGTTAGCAGAAACAGGTTAACAAGCTATTTTAACTCCTTAATCTGCTGAATTTGTGTGGAAACCAGACTTTCACCAGTCACCTGAGTTTGAACTCAAAAAAACCCCCTACATATACCCCTAATTTATCAAGCTCTTTTTTCAGACTCTGACTCCTCTAGACACTTTTAATCATCTGTTTAATTTTGCACCTTTTTTTTTTATCCTGATATATTATATGCAGGTTATACTTAAGGCCCAGATTTGCCCTATTTTTCTTCCTCATCTGACCTAGATTCAAATTTACACACTGTGAAATAGCTAATAAATCCCCATTAAGGTTGTAAAAGGTGAAGGTTCAACCAATGTGCAAGTCATCAAGTTCTAATGTAAAACTGAATGAGCCTTGATATTAGCAGCAGTCTCAAAAAACGAGGCTGAAAGGCTCTACAGGTTTCCATTTTTTTTATGGCAGGCTATGCTTAAGTCACCTAATCCAAGACAACACTGTTAAGCCCATGCAACAACAGTGACAACAACAGGCCTTAAGAAGAGTAAGAAACTATTGCCTTCTCCAAAAATGAAATGTCAGTGTTTTTCCCTTCGCACCCACAAGCCTGACACCAAGACACGTTTTATGCTCCACATGTTCTGTATATTTTACTGCAAGTAAACACAGTTCAATAAATATTTCCCAATAAATATTACACCCTGTGAATACAAACATTCATACAAAGTCCCTGTAAAATACATTTCTTTCATGTATCTCTCCACGTCAGTGTCTCTCTCTTGAAACAGGAGATTTTTGCTTCGCTATCTAAGGCTTGGAAAAGTGGTTTGTCAGTCCAACTTGAAAGTGCTGCTTTTTTTTTTTTTTTTTTTCACTAGCCATAGAAAGTATTACAATGATTTACAGAGACACGCCGAAAGTAAATTATGTTGTAAACGCCTGTCCCTTGGGTCGACAAAGAATCACAGGGAAAAAATGCAAAAAGTTTGAAATTCCCAACAGCAAAGGTTGACAGGAAAATATGGTGTTGTTTTTCTATGAGTAAAAGTAACTTTTATGTTGTGTTTTCCCATGAGAAATTATAAACTTTCAAAGGAATTTTAGTCTCTTGTATGCACACATAAGAGCAATTTATCTGGTACTGCCCCAGTGAAAACACTGTTAAGACTTTAAAGCTGTTAGAACTATGGCTGAACTTCATCTAGGCTGCTACTACTTATTTGTTCTTGCTGCCTCTTCTTGTCAAAACATTTACTCAGACTTCGAAGAGTTGCAAGTTGGCAACGTGTTAATAATATTAGAATGCATTTGTGTCGGCCATGTGGCTGCAATATTTGAGTAAATTCATCACTTATTTAATGAATAATGAATTCACGAGAGTAGCTATGGAGACGTGGAACCATATGTAGTAAATTAAATGGGAACTTGTCAACGTACAGTAACAGTGAATGTCACCAAAGTACTTGTGCCTGTTTTATAGCAGTGGTGATGCACTTATGTTGAGGCTGGTACGCATGTATTTCTTACTAGGTATAGTACAGACACATTTTTTCACACTGAAGTTGTAGCAGTGATTTCTAACAGGTGGGGTAATAAAGTGAGAATTTACACAAGTTTCTCTTTGGTATATGCAGCAAAGGTAGAAGAATCTCAAGATACTCAGTCTATAAATTAACTAACATACTGAAAAGAAAGGTAGAGAACTGCAGGTTGTGTTTTGGGGGGTTTTTGTTTTGGTTTGGTTTGGTTTTTTTCCTGGGAAAATATTACCAAAGAAAGGGGGATGGGTGTTACTCGGCTCAGTCTCAGCTGCCCTAGCAGAAAATGGAAACTCCAGACATCAAGGATGTCTTCCAAGACAATTAACAGGGAAATCAAGCCTAAATAATAAAGAACACGCAAGAAGCTCATTAACAGGAAATTCTGAAAAGAGAGGGGTACATAAGTTCAAAAAACTAGAAGTCCATTTTCTGTTTGGCTTCAGAGCCACAAGCAGTCTTGGACATTGTGTCAGGACTCGCTAATATAAGAATGTCATCCTGGTGGCCTCGTTTACAATGTCCAGTGGTTAGAAATACATCTAAAAGGTGGCAACAGAAGCCAATGAGCCTCTTTATCCCCTTCCCACAAGCATAAGAGCCCTAATTCCCCAACCTGTACCTTGGAGTGTTCTGACACAGCTTCTGTTACTGAAGATATTCACTGTGGTACAATTTCCAACAAATATTTTAAAGGATTTTTAAAAAAAAAAAAAAAAAAAAAAGAAAAAAGCTTCACGAAAGGAGAAATGAGCTCTAGAGTATCTTCTCAGTATCTTCTCAGGAAATGAGAGACTTAGACCCAGGTGAGTGACATTAGTCATGCAGGTAAGGAAGGATTTCAGTATTGGTATTCTTGAAATTCCATCTCTGATTTTGCAGTATCCAGAGCTTTCAGACAAGTTCTGTTCATAGGCTCCACTAGCAAAATGGTGTAAAAAATGTAATGACAAATGAGGCTCTAATTAGCCAACTGTACCTATGGAAGTGCATAACATTACCGAGAATATGATATTTGATTATGCACGTGACTAAAGAATTTTGATCTACCTGAAAAACATCTGTGGTGCAGTCCTGGTAGCTAAGGAATTTGGGATCTTCCAGTGAAAGCTTCAGCTGATCGGGTGACCTCACATTTTCTGGTTAGGTGCTGTTTTTAAATGGAGATAATCACATTGTCAATCTAGCCAAAGGTCCTTTGTATGTACAATAGACATAGCTTCACTGCAGTCAATAAGTAACATCATATACAATGAATATACTGTACTCCTGATAGTCAAAAGGCAGAAAAGAAAGGTGACAATCTTAAAAAAAAAAAAAAAAAAAAAAAAAAAAAAAAAAAAAAAAAAAGAGCAGAGCTCATAAAGATTGCGGCCCTCAATCTCAACATCATAAAGATGTTAGAAGACCACATTCAGAAAAAGCCTGTCTTCTTGTAATGGTTTCTGCTTAGGACATCTCCTGAGGTTTCAGAAATTTTTAAATGCTCTAAAACACTTACAGACATCCAGCCTTGCAGGTCAGAGACAGTTCCAGTCACATTTCAGGCATAAGACTCATCTTTCCAGCAAGTTTCTCTTGAAGAACTCACTGTTATCACCGAGCCCAATGACAGACTCCTGTCATGATTATAGTGTCTACTCACTGCCTCTCTACATGGTGTAACTTGGAGCCCATCTTCCTAAAGACATGTCAGTCACCTGGCCCATTTTGAAAACTTCACGTCTGGGATCTTAAGGTTCATTACAACATAATTTAGGGAACCCATGTCACACTTACAAAACTTTCCCTTTATTTTTTTAGCTGTTGAGTTGCGTTACTTCTCATCATGTCACGTCATGTTGAATAACATTATTGCCTTCAGAAATGATGGGATAGAGCATGACTTAATGTGTTTTGAATGATATGACACAATGTGACATATGTCATAAAATCATTGTCACCCATCAAAAAAAAAGTGACAGATCAAATTCAAACAAAGCTTACCATATACTTTTAGTGGCTACCCAATCAACTAAAAACAAATATTTCAAATTGTGAGCCAAACGCGTGGGAGTGTGACTCATTTTTGGTCAGTCTTTACATGCCTAACCTGGTGTTTTACATTTCTTACACATATCTTCACACTGGATTATCCATTCGGTGGGGAGGAAACCTGTTCAGTTCATTTATATTATTCAGTCTGCACATTTGTCAGTCCATTACTTCTAAATATGTTCTTCTAGGTCTTTTCATGAATCCTCCTCATTTACCAACTCTTTCCAGATACATTTGAATTATTATCATGTTATGAAAGTAACAATGTACAGAAGAGGTTGAATTTGTCATCTTGTAATGTTGTACAACAGGCCAAACAATCAAGAACAAGGAAATAATTTTCTGTAACTCTACATCTGAAGAATAGCTATCTATTAAAAAATATCATACCATTTTATTTCCACTCTACGTATCTGCTCATGAAACATTTCTAATAAGGAATGTAAGATAGGAGGGAGAAAATAAAAAATACTTTTGCCTTGTAAATGAATTGCTGCATCTTCTGACTAAACCAACATCAGTGTGGGAATAAGCCCAAACAGTTTTTCAAGACTGGAGTTGGGACAACTGGCAATATTCAGGCAGCGGTACCAAAGCATTACCATTGCGTTATTTGTAGAGTCAAAGACTGAAGCCGTTTCCAAAGGGGAAAGGCAGCGCCATTCAGTGAAGGGATGTGAAAGATGATGTGGGTGCAATCCATCGTTGTGATCACATAAGGGAACCCTGAAATGTCATAAAATCCCACTCTGATCTGTTGTCACTATGGAAAATTAACACATTTAATTAACTGCCTGACCAAAGCAGCTGTTACCTTATATAAAACCTTGAACGCTGGTGCCCGGCATATCCCACTAGGTGTTCGACTGTGCCAGTGGCATAAGACTGATGATAGTTTTAGACAAAATGGCACAGCATGACTCCTCTTGCAACACACTCAAGTCAAGATCTTCCTTAAATTCTTCATGGGGCATAATGCTCCAGCCCAAATTGCTTAATAATGTTGTTATTCGGGACAGCCAACAAGATACACCACACACAGCAAAACACGTCGCAGCCAAACCAACTCCTTTCTCTGCTTTTGTTCCTGACATCTGAAAATCTTCCTGCTGCCTAGGCCGTGGATACGTTTGGCATGTGATTTCCATCAGAATACTACAAGTACTATTTTATTTATATACCATTTCTATCATTTATGGTAGATGGTTACTTGCCTTAAATTTTTAAAAAATATCTTGGCTGCAGAATTTCAAATTAAAAGTAAACTATCCAAGTCAGAGGTAACTTTAAGTTCAGTGATTTTTACCAAAGTTGGTTGGGATTTTTGTAGCACTCATCCTGTTCATGCAAGTTTGCATGTATGGAAATATCCATATTTATATACAGTTTTCTGATGCTTGGAAATACTTTTCTCCTATATATCTGTGTGTATATAAATGTCTATATTTACACATTTAAAAGGTAAACCTTTTCTACATAGCTGAAAAAGCTACAAATTATTACATTATTGATGAACATGTCTTGTATATAGTCGAACATTTTTAAAATGCAACTCAAGTTATAAATCAAGATTTAGAATACAGCAGCCTCTAAACATGGAGACTTTTCTTTCTCGATATTTTTACTACTAATTATCTTTCCATTCCCCTTTCTATGCTGTGATAGCCACAAATGCGTGCGTCTAGAGAATGTAGACTATACACAGAAAAGGCCAGTTTCTCAGCCAGTACAAACTGGCACAGCCCCATTGATTTCAGCAGAAATATTCAGGCTTAATGTGTGGCCATTAAACAATATCTAACTTGCGTACGGTATTTTCTTCCATAGGTTTCAAATCATTGAGAGAGAAATAGACCCCAATCCTGCAAACACTTACATGTGTGTAACTACACATATGGGAATAATCCCATTAAATCAATGGGATTACTCGTGTGCATAAAGTTAAGCATGTGTGTAAGTGCTTGCTGGAGCTGGGCCTGAGAGAAAAGACAGGATTTTTGAACCATTTGTACAGCGAGTGTGATTGTTCATATTCCAGTTTTGTGGCTTCAGATGCTGCTTTCAAAGTCGAATGTTATTTGGAAAGGAATAATTTGCCCTCTTTTTCATCAAGTCAGGAGATTTTAAGAATCTATAAACAATCTATTGTCATAGCACTAGAACCACTTATAAGGAGATCTCCATAAAGCTAAGTAAACTACTTACAGCATATAAATTTCCAGACAATTTTGGTGTGTTCTCTGCCTGGAAAGTCTTTTCACATGTCCTTTCATATTTGCAAATTTATGTAAACAAATTTGAATCTACAAGTTGTAAACTGTATGCAGTTTTTATTCACATTTTTTCTTGATAATCTCAGGTGGAAGGATTCTTGGACTAGATATTTGAAAATGCAAAGCAGCAAATAGAAATAGCAAGTATGAACTCAGGAAAAAAAAAATCTGTACATAAAGAGAAAAAAAGAATCAGCTAAGGCAGGGGGTGCAAAATTTCCCTGTGTAGGCAGGAAATGGTTGAGTCAAAGAGCAAAAATATAGTCAATACTGTGTTCTGCTGGAAAGTCCTATTATCTGTCCTGGAAACAGCTAAGGGCTCCATCAACTTAGTGTCAAATAAGGAGAGATGATCTTGTCTCAAGCTCCTCTTTCCTGCACCCAGTCTAGGTCCTTGCATACTAGGCTAGGAGAGGTCTAGAAATGGGAAAGAAAAATTGGCAGGTACCTAGTGTTTTACACCAATAAATTGGGAAAAAGAAGAGGGGGAAAAAAAAAAAAAAGGGGGGGTATATGAAGGGGAAAAAAAAAAAAAAAAAAAAAAAGCTTTTTTGCAACCAAATTTCTAACCAGCAGAGTATCAAGGAAATCCTGGTTCACTATTTCCATTGGACTTGGCTGTTCCTAATCCTGGATACATATTCTCAACCCAGACTTAAAAACTTCACCTCTTAGACGTGTTCAGAGGCAGATTTTCACAAACAAGGGAAGATCTGCACATTAAATTCCCAGTTCTATAACTGGGTGATGTTAAGAGCATCTCCTTTAGACTCCTAAGATCAAGAACCGGTAAGTGAAACCTGAGAAACTCAACTCATCCTTGGACTATTTTGACATCTTTTTGTTGAATGAATTGCCAGTTTATACCACTGTTTCTCAGATCTTCATGATCCAGAGCAGACCCTTGGCAATAGTCAATCTTTAAAATAGATGCAAAAATATTAATGCATTAAATATTACCATGAAATATCAAATATGAACGCATCTATGTATGCATTCATACCTGTCATATATGTATGTATTTATATATGGCATTTGAACCCTGATTCCTCACATTCCTGTCAAAGCTGTTGAGAGTAACAGAGAAAAGTATGTGACAGTAAAAAGCATAGGGACTATAACAAGCTTGACCCTTATATATTACAGAAATAAAGCTGGAAAATTGTGTGTGGTCTTCCTCTGATGCCATACTCAAGATTTTTATTGCAAACACCTTTCTTCAAACATCCATTTAACATGCATCCATCTGTCAAGCGATGTTTTCCGCAGCAGTGTTAATGTGCCTGTGCCCCCTTCCACTTTGGTAGTTCACACCTTTAACTAGGGCTGGAGCCAGAGTGCAATAAACAGGCTTCCACAGTTTTGGTATAAAAGGCTCAAAATGTGAGAGACACTTCATCAAAAAAACAAAAGACCAAGACAGTGCAGTTCATAGGTTTCAAAGGCACAGGGAGTGGTTGGTTTAAAAACCTTTCTTGCATATACCTCTCCTAAAAAGTAAGAATGATGAATGATACCTCAAAAAAGAGGATAGAAAGTAATATCTGATGGAAAAGACACATTCACAGGGTAAAAGAAGCAGCACTTGCCCAGCTCCCAACCAGGTGCTGTGTCTTAACTTGTTTAGAAATACTTCTGGTTGCGTTTAATTAGTTATGGCAAAAGATCCTCAAAGAATATATCAGTTCAAGCTTTAAGTTTTCCTACAATATTTCACCTTTCTTCAGAAAAAAAAAAAAAAAAAAAAAAAAAAGTATCATCAGTGAGATATAAAAACTTGAAAAAATATAGTATGAAAGTTACTGCCTTAATGAAATATTAAAAATGCATCAGGAATACTGTTCTGGCATTAAAAATAAACAATAACATTTCTTCCTAGTTACGGTTCACTTCAATTCTTTAAAAATTAATTATTACCTCTTTAAATATTTGATTAAATTAGATTTGGGTGGGTTATCACTATCCACAAAATACACGTTGTTGTGTATAAATTTACTTTCTTCAGTTTCTGACATGTACAGGCATGTTATACGGTTGCTTGATTATTAGAAAACTAAATCCAATGACTCTGTTTTGGCAGTTCGCAAAATATATACTACTGAATCCTGTCACTTTGAATGAAAATGCAGTATTATGTTAGAAATCTCTAATAAAAGAGGAAAAGTAAAGCAGCAAAATTACATTACATGATAGTTGGGACTTTCACATCGTATCTTATCGTGTTGCTGTATCTCACACTCTAGAAAGGCCACACTATTTTTAATAATGGTTAATTAGGATTTGGGGATAATAGCTTAGAAATCATAAGAAATTACTAGGTATATAAAGTCCATTCTGCTCTCAATGCATCAGGATTTATGAATATAACTCCTTAGACAGCAAGGGGAGAATAAACCCTGTAGCATATCCTAAGAGAGGTAAGACAATTATTTCTCAAGTATTATGATAAAAGTAAATTAGTAAGTCCAACCAGATAAATAAGAAATGTTGCTGGGTGAGTGCAGTTATAAAATATTAGTGCAAATGAAACACATATATTATAAAGGTATTCAATAATAATACTAATGTTGAAAAGTTCTTCCTGTCTTCTCTTTTTGCCCATATTTACAGAGAATTAGGGCTGCTGGGATGCCGCCTTGGCAGTCCCTTTTCCCATATGACCAAACAACTGAACGACAGCAAAAGGTTCCTCAATCATTTTCCTTCTCCCCTACTATCACAGGAGATTTTAGGGCTAAGAGAAAGGTTGTCAGCCCTTGGCCTTGGGACCAGTATTGTTAACAGGAAAAAACGGAGGGGAAGGTTTATTTTGGCACTGGGGTGAGGACACATACCAGCTAGGAGCGAAGTCAAGAGCCGCAACTCAATCTGCAGAGACCAGCGAGGAGTCAGCAGGAGTTTTGGTCATTAGAAACCAGAACCAGATTTAAATGTGTGATATAGGAGATAAAAAAAAGAACCTACGCTGCATTTTATAAACCACAGTCACCTGAGTTTTACTTATCAAACTTGATAATTTAATTACTAGTATGCCTTTGTCAAGGAAAAAATATAAGCATAAGATTCACGGCAGAAACAGATGAAAAGATGCACGTGTATGTTTTGAAACACCAGCTGAAGTGGAACTTTACCTGAAAAAAAATATTCTGAGGTTTGAGAGAAATGATTGAGCTCTAATCAAACAGGAAACAAGAATGTTTGGATTTTGGGGATGTAGGTCTCTTGTTTTAACTACATTGAAAATATCCTACTTAATCCTCAGAAAACCAAAATGTAAAAGACAAAAATAAAATTCGACCTCCCCTTTAAATTAGTATCGCAATATGACAATGCCAACATCTGGCTCCTGAGCAGGTACGATGGCTGCTTTGAAAGGGCAACTGACTCTGTGGCCAGGTGCTCTGTTCATTGTTCAGATATTGTAGACGACACTTCCCTTGCCTTGCTCCACAGCAAGCTTCTGCCTCTCGCTGCACTGGGATGGCACTGGGGCTGCTTTGCTATGGGCTTGGACAGAAGACTTGCTGTGCAAATCAATCATTCATCAAGTCTATATAAAAAATTGTGCAAAACAGCATTAATTGCAAAAGCTGTTAGGTTCTTTTACTTACAGATTTAAAATGGAAATTTGTTATGAAAAATATTGTTTTCTTTCTAATGATAAAGTTCAAGTTTTTGCTAATTATATATGCTTCAAAATACTGTATAGAGCATTAAAAATAAATAAAAATGAGATTCACATCAGAATAAAAATTAGGAATCTTCAGGTAAGTGTTCCTCCACATCTATCGTCAGGATCCCATACTTTTCCTCACTGGCTACGTAGAGAGTTCAGGCTACAAACGTCTGTTTAACTGTTAAGGTGGGTAAGATTTCCTGACTCATTATACATCCTTTCATTCATTAAAATGCCCAAGCAAACCTCACCACCTCTCCTTTGAAGGAAAGCGCCCAGCAGGATGTATACTTTTTATTACCTAAACCTGACTGCGGGACTCAGCTCCCTGCCCTGCATCGTTCAGCTTTATCTTTTACTTATTTTTCAGCCTGAGATGTTTAACTTTACAGAAAGATTGAGCTATTGGCATGAATTGCACCCGTCTATCGAAGTAGCACAAGCTTCTCAAACTAAAATAGAACTAGAGTGGACTGAAGAGGCTGAACGAGGCATTCATCTACCCTTCACTGTGAAGTAGAGACACCCAAATAATAACAGTGAAATCCGGAGGAATATCAACTATCTTGTGGAGGATGAGAAAGAAAGTGCCTGGAAAACCAGCCTGCAGATTGAACTCTCTTCCTGCTTCAGAGCCATCCTCGGGTGCTTCATCTCAACAGCTATAGACAGCGCTGAAGCACTCAGAGCAGTAGGGCAGGAAGCTGGGCACGGGCAATAGTGCAGGAAAAATGTTTCCATGATTATATGTCTAATAATCTGAGCTCAATTTGCATATTTTGATTTTGCTATTCAGTAAAGTTGGGTCCCTGAGGCACTTTGTAAGGTCAGTTGGGGGGCGCCGGGAAGTGGCGTGTGAGAGGCAATGGGGAGAGCTGGCTCTTGGCCAAGAAACCTGCCCAAAAGTGGAAACAAACTGTTCCTGTTTGGGGGAAAAAAAAAAAAAAAAAAAAAAAAAAAAAAAAAAAAAAAAAAAAAAAGCACAGCAGCTTTGGATGGGAAAACTGTTTCCACAGCCAAGAAGAATTATTTAAGTTGGCTAATATAACATGGCCAGTTGATCCTTGCCTTTCATATCCCTACTTGCCTGCCTTCTTCCTCCTTGGGACCGTCTGAAGAAAGGGAAGGAGCAGACAGATGTTGCTAGCCCACACTGGTAAGAGATCAGGGGCACAGCCAAGCTTCTTGTCTGCTCAGAGACACCCAGCTGGGAATCGTGACTCACAGCTGGGTCATAAGGGTCTTGCAATCAACCTGGGAAGATGATGAATTCTCAAAACTTTTGCAACTACATAAGAAAGGAAAAAAGGAGAAAAAAGGAAAAAAAAGAGAGAAAAAAATTACGTGAAGAGAAGGAAAATTTGTTCATCTTCTCTGCCACTTCTGTTGCTTTTCATTGTTCTTGGAGAGGTGGAATGATTAAGATGGTAAGGAGATGGTTACCTTGTCCCCTTAGCTCCTATAGTTCCCCCCAGCAAGGCAGCTTCCAGCTGTTCCTCATCCAGGCCCACCTGAAAGTAATGGAAAAAAAGAAAAACAAGGAGAAAATTAACTCAGCTGATGCTCAGCAGAGCCTAGCTCTTTTACCCAGCACTTTTCATACTAAAGCAGGATCCCATCCTACAAACACGACCCCAAAAGCTTATTCAGGGGTGACCAAGCAGGACGCTATAGGAGCCCAGTGTTGCAATGGCCCACGGTCATAACCCATAGATTAAGGATACAGTAGGTGAAGAAATGGCTTTCCAGTTTGGGGTGGGGGATGATGCAAAGCAGAATGTTCACTGTATCACGAGCAACTGGGAACCGGAAGAAAACATAATTAGCTACAAAACACCAAGGGACTACAAGCCAATAGACTCAAAGCTTTTCTCCGGCAGCAAGTACTGCACAGACTGGCTATATCAGCTGCAAGCTGGACCTGCCATGGTATAAGGAAAACGGGACTGAAAGCAAAGCGAGTAGGATTGTAGGTTTGAGGAACACTACAGGATTTGATGAAAAGTCAAATGTATATTATGAGGTAGAACAATCAGGGATAAGAAAAATATGACAATCTGCAGTGTCATATGGATCATAAAGAAGGAAGGGGAAAGTACAAAAGGGCCTGGGCTGGAGAAGAGTTACCGGGAAAAAGAAGGAGCTGATGAACAAGATGATGAGGACAAGAGTGTCATCCCTTCGTGTCTAATGTATGCTTTTCATTCAGTTCCTCACAGGAGAGTAAACGAATGGCACTGTAGGAAAACTTACTACATGACTGATGTTAATGACTCAGAACACAGCAGCTTCCTCTTTTTTTCCCTCCACCTCTCTAACTGTTGCCGTGTGAAGCACCGTCCCAGCCGGAACACATCATACCATTCCTCTTTGTCTCTCTCTGCACCTCATATGTCCTTCATTCTCACACCATATTTAAAATCACCACATAATTCATTTTTTTTGTAGGAACACTTTTACTCCACTGAATTCATCCCAGAGAAGGAGAAATTTTTCAACATAATTTTTTCTGGCAGTGTTCATTCTCGTACCCTTTTCCTTTTGCAGTGACAGACAGGTTTCCTCTGATCCATTCAGAAATAAAAAAAAAAAAAAATGTATCACATCACTGTTACTGGTCTATTCCCTTATTATTGGTATATTTCCTTTTCTATGGTGTTTTTCCCTGGGACCTCTTTTTCCAACAACATGTTCTGTAATCAACAGGTTAGACTCAGGAACAGAAATGTAGTTAAGACACCAGACCTTGAAGTTAGTCATCTTTAATAGAAATGCAGAAATGAAACTCTGGGTCATGGTACATGAGGATTAAGCCTTTTTAAAAAATACAGAAAAAGACTAAAAAGGTCCTTTCGTGCACTAAATCTGCATGGGTTGCTCACTACAATGCTCAAGCAATTTTTTGCCTTTGATGCACTCACTTAGCTCTTACCTCTTTGCTGTCCTTCTCAGCCTTCCCACAGACACTCCTTCTCTGCCTTCCTGCAACCAAAACTCATCTTAATTACTTCTGTCCCGCCTTAGTCAAGCACATGAACCCCCAAATCCATCTGCAACTTCAAGTCCCCAAAGCCGACGAGAAAAATGTGACCTTCTCTGTTTGAAGGACTGGGATATTTTAGCTTATTTGTAAAGCTATTTTTATACGTTTGAAGATGGGAGCTCTTCTTGGGATATCGCTCAGTTCTGTAATTAATTACCTGGTTTGCTTTATGCAGAATTTTTCTTTTAATGGGTAGTAATAAGAAAGAATTGGAAGTAAGCTCAGAGATCTAACTCTGTGTCTTCTGGAAATGATCTAACTGTTGGATCAGTGTGTCCCTGGCACATATGTAGAACAAATTCATATGTCAGCTTCCACAAAGCACTGGTAGTGTCTGAGCTTGCCAGCTCTTCTGTTCTACTGCAAATGAAACAAAATTCGAACTTTCAATCCAGCTTCTGCAGCCTGTTCCAAGGCTGAAATTTAAGTGTGCGGATCAGAGGCCACCTCTCCAATGTTGGTTGTGGTTAATCAAAAGCTTAAACGGACTCCTTTTTCAGATGTGGATTGGATACTGTTGAAACCTTGCAAAAAAAAAGAGATATTATTTTGAAAAAATCTTTTCAATGTGCCAGAGATGTTTTGAGACGTATTGATCTCTTGTGGTTTCCATAATTTAAAACATCTTCTGGAGCAGGTAATCTCAACAGACTGGCAGACCCACCTGGGCCAAAATTTCCTGCTTTATGTATATATATTGCATAAAGTGAAACAGCAAAAATGTTCATAACAGATCTGCTTAGCTGGCCCCACATTAATTGCTGCTGTGCCTACAGAAACTTCACCAGAAACAGTCTTAACACTAGTTTTCTTTTAATCAAGCTCCTAATTTGCATCCTGTACAAGATTTCAGCTTTTGACTGATTTGAAAAGGCTACCCTGTCCCTAGAGAGTTGACATATATTTTACAGTGTATGATAAATAATATTTTTAAATAAATATTTTTAAAACACAAATAAACAAGGTCTCTGAGTGTTTTTTCCTGAAAAGTTTTATTACATTCATGACAATTTAAATATGCCTCTTGAGAGCCAAACCATGAAGATAAAGAATACAGCAGGACCAGAAAAGAGAGCACTTGCATTCTGAACACAAAGACATTTTTAAAAAAAGGCAAAGCCTGCCGTTTGCCCCATTTTTGGATGACCAAAAATACATAAATAAATTACTCAATAAGCTTATTACAGAGTCATTCTGCTTTTTCATGTACCTAAAAAAAAAAAAAAAAAAAAAAAAGTCATATTTTAATGCATGAAAACCAGGTGACAATATATTTGAATTCTGTATAAAATAATGAGCTGTATTTTCATTTGAGATGTGTCAAAATAAAATACCACTGGGACAAAATGTGTCTTACTGAATCCTTTGTAATAGGCAACATAACCAGCAATGTGTGAAACCAGAGAAATTCAAACCCGCATACTAAGAGTCACCTTTAAAAGGTGGCGAGAGTGGGTTATCTCTTAATTCTTTCTGACTCTTTCTATTAGGATAGGTCAGGGAGAGGAGAGTCCTCCAAAAAATTTTGGGGTCCACTAGGGAAACAGTTGGTCTACGACAGATATCGGTATTTTGGGTAATGCAATGCCCACGAGAACAGCAAATGCGGGGTTTTCCCACAGTTAACAGAATGAAGCAGAGGTGGATGGAGAAGTGAACCTCAGAGAAGAGCTGCATCTCGATCATCTCCCTGCAGGAGGGACATTGGCGAACACATCCCATTCCTTGGGAAAGCATCAATAAGAACTTTCTTCTCCTCTTGATTTGAGTCGGTATTTACAGAAAATGTTGTAAAGTTTCGATTTTGCCATGAGCGTTCTCACATCTGCAGCAGATGTTATCTTTAACTCACATCGCACCTTTACTGTAGGTAATAACTGTACCTGCAAAGCATCTGAATATTTACAATGAACTCCTCCCTGCAATACCTCTGGGATGAACTCACAGTAAGTCAACACTCATCCAAGCACAAAACAGCTTAATTCGGTGGGACTGAGTCTTATTTTATGCATTTTGGCCCTCCCGTGAAAGCTGTATTTTAAAGGCAACCCGTATTCCAACCCTGAGCCCTCACCTCCCACTTTAACCAGTTGCTTAACGTCAAGCACAGAAATAACCAAACTGACATCAGCAAAGAGATCAGGGGACAAATAAGTTTCCTTTAAGGTGCAGCACCCCTTTCTTTCCCATCTTGGCTCCTTGGCGACGTTCTTGCACCCTCCTGCACTTCTGAGTGTAACACGGTCTCTCTCCAAACTCGGATGGGTGACACACGCTTTTGCTCCCGCATCCCATTTTGTCAGTGGGATAAAAATAAGTGATTTAAATGAGTATCTTCTCAGTACCCAACTAGCTAGCCCTGGCTAATATTTGTAGTTTAAATAGTCGCCATATGTGGCAGTGGAATACAAGTTTGTAGCTTTTTGTTTTGTTTTGTTTTGTTTTGTTTTGTTTTTAAATAGAAGTTAATCCAGCTTTGAGCTACATTAATTCCCAATGAGACTTGGGGACAGACAGCTGTTTCTTTTCTTTTGCCCAGGAATATTGCCCTCAAAAATCCAAATACACTGGTCAGCACCCTTGATGTACACAAGTTGTGCTCATTTTCAAACCCTTGTTCCCATTCAGGGACAGTATTGCACTAGTGTCTGCTTCTCAAGATTGCGCTATTGTCTGTTTTCCAAAAAAAAAAAAAAAAAAAAAGGTATGACATCTGGAAATGTTTTGTTGACTATTTTGCCATAGAATAAGAGAGACTTCGAAGCTCCCATCTTCATTTGGAGAGTTGGGAAGGAAGAATATTTGCAAAGGAGACATTTGACAGGAAAATCAGTATTAGCCTGTAGGGCAGTAGTGGAGCCAGATAAATCCTGTGCTGGCTCTAAGGCCGAAACCTCAGAGAAACTTTTAAGGAAACAAGCCCTGAAGTGCTTATTTACCCTGTGCCACGTGACAAGCAGTGGTGAAAAAAACCAGCAGGATAGAAGGGGAGCAAAAGGCTAA
>KL289363.1:43411-59104 GCA_000699545.1 Podiceps cristatus | reverse complement strand
AACACGCAAATTTCTATGAAAAGAACTCCTGATTTCAGGAATCTGTAGCCTCCGACGTGAAAATCTCTTTGCTGAAAACTTTCCAGCCAGCCTCTGTGATTTTAATTAAATAGCAAAGACCGTGTGTCGAAATTCACACTCTCCATCCCCATTTACTTGTGGGTGTTGAAAAATAACCTAAAAAAAAAAAAAAAAAAACCACATTTACTCTTTACTCAGCAACTTGAACAGATTTCAACTCATTTTGTAGTTGGGAGGAATGCTCACAAAGACAGAGATTTTCTCGACTGAGATCATCAGAGCCCAGAGCTGAAGCAATTGTGCAACTGAGAAATGTATTCGGGTTTATTTCACAAGAATTTATTTACTCTTTAAACTATTAATTTACACCTATGAGAGAAGAAAAAAAAAAAAAAAAAAGGTTCAGAGAAACTCTCTGTCTCCCCTGGTATCTTCAAGATGATTATCTGAACAGAGGCCTGATTTTCTCCAGCAGCCAAAGGCAGGAGAGCGCTCGTCTGAGGTCCTTTAATTCAATAGGCCCTTGAATTGTGCCTGTGCATCCGCATAGCCTGATACTTGCAGAGGGAGAGACTGATTTTCATTTTCTGTGCTCTAACTTTCTAATAAACAATAAGCAGATCACAGCCTCCCTCTTTTGTGCGAGGGAAAATAACCATTTTTTTATCATTATTTTTTTAAATATTACAAAAAGGGACAATATGCTAAAAATATGCAGTGAACAAATATCATCTGTACAGACTGGAAGAGAACCTTCATAAATTAACCTTATTAGTGCATTACTGTAAGCGAATGCCAAAAAAGCTCCTAATTTGCATTAAGATAGATTTTTCAGGTTGGCTGCATGATTTAATTAAAGAAAAGATTAAGAATCATTAAACAAGCTGCTCTACCTTGCAATAACAGAATTCATATCTGATTCAGGTTAACGAAAACACAGATGGTGATTCAGTAACTGTTGAGTTGCTGTAACAGAATGAAAATGATCCTATTAGTTCTCTGGAAATGTGAGGGAATTTGAAAATTAGCATGCAGATACATTGTATGGTGCTAGACAGCTTGGTCTGCTTGGATCATCACTGATTACTCTTTGTTTGGGTTGGCAACACTGAACTTAATAAATGAAAAAATGTTCCAGTATACCACAGTTGGAAACTGTTCAAGGTTGAAATAGGTGTGCAGACTTTCAAGAAGAGAGAGTTAAGTAAACAAATGTCAATCAATTTGGGGCTGGCAACGTTTTTTCTTCCAGAATGTCTGTTCTTGAGAAGCAAGTGTCATCAAAATTGAAATCCTTTGCTTGATACATATGTTCATGTGGTATTTATTATTACAAAGGTATTTTAAATGCATATCGTTCATTTAAAAAGGAATCTCTACAGTGTTTTGATACTATAAGAGGAGAAGAGCTCCTAGGAAAATGGATCAGGTTATGTACGCTATTGACAAAGAAATCAAACTTGCTGCAAAAAAGGTTATAGCAGAAGGAGCTGTAAAATATAGGTAAACCCTCTTCTAAATATTTCAGTGAATTCAATAAGGCTCATAACTGATCACTGTCACCCCAGCTGGGAAAGCAGAGCCTGGGCAAGTGCAGTAGTAATTTTGTTCAGCATATGAAATTTTCAAGGCACTCTCACGGAGATAACTGCATTATACAGTTTATAATACCTGAATCACAGCAACCTTACAACTCCAAGCATGAGATTTTTCTGATGGATCTTGCTGAGAACAGTGCACATGCTAAGATCAACACCAAGTTTTCCAACGTATGTAGTGACTCATTTTGTTACATTAATGGTTAGACAGCAGAACAGGAGGGTGTCTTCTCATTCTAAGAGGCTGTTTTTCCTTTTCTTTTTGACTTCTTAATTTTATTGCAAGTGACTTCAAGGCCAAAAGGTTGTGCATAGGGTGTTACAACAAAAAGGAGGTTGTAACACTCAGACTTTTAGGTTAAAATGTTCTTTGCTTATCACGTGTTAAGATCTTTCAGAAATGATGTAATGCACTAGGGACTATGGTGCTACATTTGCAAACCACCTTTTTTTTTAATCATTAATTGACATCATATAATAATGTCCAGCTCACTACTCCCAAAGTGATGGTAATTAATCTTGTGGAAAAAAAAAAAAAAAAAAGACATTTTTAGCTTCTAGCATAGAAAGGTCATAAACAGGTTGTCTTTGGTTTGACTGGATTTTAACCATCTGATCAAACTTTATTTTTTAACATTTCTTTAACATTACCTTGTTTTTTTTAACACTTACATATTTAAAGATTGTATATAACAGAGATAGCCTCAGCGACTTGGCAACATTTAAAAGCACACATGTTATTACAAACAAGTGTGTCTTAGTTACAAATGAAACCTTTGCTGTTCTTCCATGACTAGCACTTTTTTATAGCTTTAGAAACTGGTACATGATGAGTGATGGTACTGCAAAACGTTTTTTTTTCTTTTTTTTTTTTTTTTCCTTCTCTCATTTCTGAGCCATGGTATGTTCTCCAACAAGGTAAACCATGGGGAAAAATATCATTAAATATTTTCTCAGTACTCCAGCTTGTCATATACTGGCTAAGCATCCTGTCTTTGTAGTGATGGCGCTGCTTGCACTTTTCATATAATTGCAACTCCATCTCCCTCCTTGGCTCTTCGAACAAGAATGTAAAGGGCTGTGAATTGTACGCAGAGTCTTTCCTGTGAAATCGTACAGCCGAGGAAGATGTTAAGGGGTTATGCTGTGCATGCCAACGTAGAGTGTTAGTTGGAAAGGATTGGATTACTGACTAAAGAGAATAGATCAGGATATTAACTGCCAGCTATCAAATGATCACAGGATATTTTGGTAGTTGCTGCTGCAAAACTGAGCAGATCTTTTTAATATTCTGCATTGTTTCCATGCAAGCTACAAGGAGCAAAAGAGGATATTTGGTTCAGTATTTGATTTATATTTGTACATTTTTGTTTGGATGAGAACTGTGAGAACCCAGTGGGTTTTGGTTCATGGGAGATCTGGCACATGGCTTTGTTGGTTTTGATTCAAGCGGGTTCACATCCCCCGAGTTTCATTTTGACTTTGGAGTTTTAACAAATCCAAAAAAGTAAAAAAAAAAAAAAACATGACGAACCAGATAACTTTCACATGGTTTCCACCCAAAATTATAAACTTTGCCCCTTTCACAAGTGGAAGACTGTATTCAAAGAGATATGCTTTCCAAATGCCATTAACTGGAACTATTTTTAAGTCAAGATAGGAAGATGACCCAAATTCTTCTGATTTCTCCAGGATGAGGGCTCCAAACATCCAACTGACCTTCTCAGAAATCTTATTTACCAGCGAGGTAGTTCTGTGCGTAGGAAAAAATCAGAGCAAGGGCTTGAGTCCTCTCCTGGCATCTTTCTTGAGCAAACATGAATACATCATTCCTACCTCCACCCTTAAATTGATTTGCACTGGGCATTTCAGTGACGGGTTAAGCACAGCAGACTTTCTGAACATAACTGTCCAGAAGATGCCATTCCCCTAAAAGAAAGCTTTCTCACATTCTGTGGGGTCATCTAAAGTGAACCCCACAGCAAAGGCATTTGGATGCTTGACAGGACCTTCTTGTAAACGATGTGTCCTTGGCCAGTTCAAGAATACCTCCCATGTGAATATATCACAGAAAACCATGCATAGAGTTCTGGCCCTTGGGAAAAAAAAAAAAAGAAAGAAAAAAAAAAAGCAGAGAAACCACTGAACATTCAGGAATAACTTTCACAAATATCCTCAAAGGAGAAGATTATATATTCCAAATCAAATACCTCTGAGACCTACTTATTCTAGTAGGCCCCCTTTAAAAAAGTATTATCCACCATTTTCAATTTATACTTCTGCTAAATCTTATCATCGTTCTTTTCTCAGCTGATTGGACTCAGATAAGAGTTACACTGATATTCCTTTTTTTTTTTTTTTTTTTTTTTTTATGTTCTTTAATACTGGATTTATATATTTCCTCAAAAAAATTATTTGGTACTCTTTACAATGAAAGTTCGTTACTGACATCAACTGACTTAACTGCTTTTTGGTGTAAATTAATAGTGTTGTATTTACTTTTCTTATAAGGAAATAGCAGTAAAGATGGTATCGTAGGCATCAGGGTGAGAAGAAGCAAGCTGGAGTGCTTGGATGTTTTCTCTCTCTTGCTCACTCTTTTTTTTTTTTCTTTTTTCCCCCTTTTCTTTTTCTTTTTCTTTACCTCTTTTGGCAGAATTGTCTTAGTATCTTCAGGGTGTTTGGTACTCCCGAGCAAGAAATTACAGCATCTGGCAGCTCTACCCAGGTTATCACTACACATCTAACACTAGATATATAGCTGACATTTCACAGGATGCTGGAATGTGCTCCATTATCTCTGTAGAAGCACTTTGTAAACTTGGATGAGATCCAGTTAAGGAGCCAAAAACAATACTGTGGAAATTACCTGACCAGTTAAGTCTATAAAAAGTGAGTTACAAACAGCATAAGCTAAAGCCAATAATTCTTACAAATATTCCTTGAGCATCTCATAAGTTAAAAATGATGTCATTTAGAGTAATGAGGACGTTTTAATGTCTTAATGTAAATAAATAACAAAAATATTAGTTATTTTTGTCTGAAAAAATGTCAGCTTTTCATACTCAGCTTTTCAGGAGCCAGCCTGATTAGCCACGTGTTTGGGATCCTGGACGCTGGCAAGGAGCACGTAATTTTACGCCACGCACTGAAACAACCTCGCGGGCGGGTGAGGGGACCCCCGGGAAGCGCCAGGCAGTACGGAGCAGTGCTACCAGGTCAAACCTCAGTTTCTCTTCCCATGACACACGAAGGAGGCAAGAGGCACATTTTCCACAAGTTTGTAAATATCACGCAGCTTCAAGCAAAAGTGCCGACAAAATTTTGGAGATTTTTTTTTTTTTCCCAGGCATTTACTCTGTGTCACTGGTGGGAGCTGGGAAAGTAACAGCATTGTAAAGAAACGGACCATAAGCCTTTTACGAAACAGGATAAAATGTTTATATTTGGCTATTATGCTGACGGCCATTAAAAAAAAAAAAAAAAAAAAAAGCTAAGATAAATAAACATATTAATTACGTGTCAAACCACAGGACATCTCTTAGGACACTGTGATGGGAAGACTCAAATACTAGAGCTAACCGCTTCATTTCACTGCATTTCTTTGTGAGCTTTATTAACCTTTAGGGACAAATGAACCTTAAATAGTATTTGGTATTGTGGCCTTCTGTATTTCCTCCTCGTGCTTAAAGAGAGGATGATATTCTTCCAGCAAAGAATCTAGGTGGTGGTAAGACATGCGATCCTTGTGACTTTAATGCACTCCCATGATCAGGTGGGTACCAGAAACTAGTGTGTCTAAACTGCACTGAAAGCTATTTAGTTATGGAAGGACAAGTATTTCCCTCCCTTTCCTACTCCTACTGAGAGAATTTTAAATTCACTCAGCTCGTTCCCCATAATTTCTCTCAGTAGCCCAATAAAAAGAATCATTTTCTGTTTTTCAAAATCAGAATTCAGAGGGAAAATGCAGCCACATGAGAAGAGTAGAAATAACTTTCAGATTCTTTGTTCCAGGGTATGGAATAAGTCCTTTAATTAAAGCAACTCTCTGGTCAAGCTGACACTTCTTTTTTAATTGCACCCTTCTGTCACCCTGTAATTTATTTTATTTTAATTCATCAGGGTGTGTGAATGCTTCAGAGTGCCCCAAACGAAATCGGGGCTGTCAAAAGATGCGATGCTGCGTCATCACGTAGCTGATGGCCAGGAGCCAGCTCTGTCAACACTTGGCTTTGTACTGTCCGGGGGAGAGAAGCTGATTCTTCAGCAGTGTCTAATCAGTTTAAAACAAATCTGGAAGATGTTACTAGAAGACAAGATGAGATCCAGGCCACAGCAGCCTCTGCATACAAAGAAGTGAAGGATTTCGTTCGCGAACAAAATTAAAGAGGTGGAAACAACACTTGACAGATTCAACATGATTATAACTGTGAATAAGAAGGAGTGCACTACTGGTTTAGGAAATGGGACTACTGGTACCTAGAGAAAGCACCTTGTTATGTCCCCTCTGCTGTAGCAACAGAGAGATCAGGGAATTAGATCTCCCAGACAGCAATGGAAAATTTCCTGTAACGTTCATCAGATCCTGGTTAATTCTTGAAAGGAAATCAAACATGAGGAAATTGGAGGGTAAAGAAGGCAGGGATTACAGCTACCTAATAAATCACAGGAGGTATATATGAAAAAAATTAAACATGTACTTTGGATTTATGCAACATCTTCCATCCGAGTCCATTGAAAGTTTTTATAAACTGAATATTTTCATACCCAACATAGATATCAGAGAGTTTCACATTCATCTTTCCAGTGACTCACCTGGAAACCTCCTAAAAGTCCTGGATCACACAGGTATGCTTGTAAATGAGAAACTCTGTCTATTTTTCTGGAAAACTCCCTTTCCTGACACCCTGCAGAAAAGGTGTGACACAAAGGAATGAAGGTAGAAAGCCAAACCTTCTTTCCCATCTGCAGGCACCTGACCTGGCCCGCAGATGAATACCTAACATAATGCGACCAAGGAGCACGCTTTCCCCTTGCAGAATCCAACTGCAAGAACAAGTCTGTCATCTCGGTCCTTAGAAAGAGAATGGAAATAGAAAAGTAGCAGAGGAGCTACTGGCCCCTTCTCTCACTGCTACTGAGAAAGCTCTTCAGAGGTAAGAGAAGGATGCATCTCTGGGAGAGTCGTGTTCTGGAGAAAGCAGAAAACAGAAAGTAACCTCTAACATAATGTTAAAACAATCAGATAAGGAGTTTATAGAACAGCTGTTATTTGGAAGGGAAAAAAAATAAAACAAAACACACACACACAAAAAAAAAAAAAAAAAAAAAAAAAAAAGAGTTATAGATCCATAGGAAATTCTTCCACCAAGCTGAATGAAGATTTCAGTTGCTGTTTTGGGTTATGAGCTAGTGGGAAGGAGTCAGGAAGGAGCAGAAATGTGCTGCCTTTCTCCCAGCTGCTCAGCGGGAACTGTGCGTCGCCATCGTCTGCATCAGGACAGATAACCCCTCAGGAGCCCAGGCGGCAGCATCTCCAAGAGATGCCACGTCATCCTTTTTCATTTTTCACCCTATCCAGCATGCTATAATTATAAGACTTAATTTATTTTCTGCTTATGACAGGGAGAAACAACAACTCCCAGTGAAAAGGAAATGCTTTCCTTATTGCAGAGACTCAGACTATGAGGATGTATTCCTCTTCCTAACCATTTCAGGGGAAAGAAAAAAGAAAAAAAAAAAAAAAACCGAACAAACACCACCTTTTCCCCATGCTTCAGATGTTTTACAGTATTTGGTCCGTGCTGGTCGTCTTCCCTCAGAGATCCCTTCCCTTATTTCCTTCACTTTGATCACTGCCTCTGTTGTTGATGGCATGGGCACTCGCTTGAACGTGTTAACAGGAGCAGAGTTTATTCCTTGGCCTGGAGGGCTGCATCTATTAAATCTCCCCAACTTTATTTGAGTAAAACGTGGTGAAACATTCTTTCACCTGTCGTGGGAATTAACCCAAGATCCGAGTTGAGACAAATTCCCCTACCTCTCTGTAAAATGCTGTAATTCATCTTTTTCACTTCACAAGAGGATTTTTCTCATGGTCTGTGAAGCAGGTCAGATTACCTTAGATACTTTGTCAGTAGCTGAATGGATAGGATATTATGATCTCTAATTTACAGTCTCCAGTAATATACTGTATATAAAATATTGAAAGATCACAGACCCACTTCAGTTAAACCCCTAAATGCCTGCATGCTTAGCCAGGTTTGGTCACAGACTCATAAGTCCTGCAGGAACCCTGACCTGACACCTCCTGAGCCATGTGGGCCACAGAGTCTGAGCTACCCCCATTTACCCAGTGAGGTCTGGGTCACACCTGGTTATTTTGGATTCTTGAATTTTCCTCCTTCCATTGCCTGGCCCCACACAACATGCTGAAGTCCACTCCACCAGCCTCTACATCCACTGGATGCAAACCTGTTCAGATTACATATCGGCAGCTCTAAATATTGGTGTTTAGCACCACAGTGCATTTTTTGATAAATGCAACAAGCTTTAATAATTGCTTTCAGCCTCTTGTCTTTAGTCATTCTTCCTTTCAAGTCAGTAATCATAGAACCATAGAATAGTTTGGGTTGGAAAGGGTCTTTAAAGCCCATCTAGTCCAACCCCCTGCCATGAGCAGGGACATCTTCAACGAGATCAGGTGGCCTAGAGCCCCGTCCAGCCTGGCCTTGAATGTATCCAGGGATGGGACATCTCCCACCTCTCTGGGCAACCTGTGCCAGGGCCTCACCACCCTCATTGGGAAAAATTTCTTCCTTATGTCTAGTCTATATCTCCCCTCTTTCAGTTTAAAACCCTCCCTCTTTGTCCTATCATAGCAGGCCCTGCTGAAAAGCTTCTCCCCATCTTCTTATAGGCCCCCTTTAATATCATTCCCTTTCTTCTCTTTTTTCTTGCTTCATTGTCTCATCAACAGCAATGGACAGGACATGACCATTTAGAAGATCTGAAAGCTTCTGTTCACTCTCACTTTCTCCACTCTCTTCACCCTCAGCAAGATTTTACTTTGTCCACCACAGTATCTTGGCAGGGCTGGAATCCCCTTTATCTGCTTTTGAACCTCTCCTGTCCTGGGAGGTGCAGGATCTGGCACGTCAGGTATAAAACACCCTCTAGCAGTGCTCTAAGCACTTTGTTTCAAACCAAACATCAAATCAGCCGTGGACCGCTGAAGCTGCTGGAGCAGCTGCAATGGAAGTTGGGGAACCGGCCAACGCGACAGACCTTCCCTGGGAAGTCCTCGGGAGATCTCAGCGCTGCTCCCAGCAGAAGATTCCCGTAATAAAACCTAACACCACAACTGACACTAATTACAAACCTTGTTACTAAAGTAAATTACAGCCCTCACTGAGGAAGCAAGGGGAGAGCAGACGTACGCTGCGGCAGGAAAACCTTCGGCTGCTTAGTTCTTCTCACCCTGCCTCACAGCTCTCCTGGCTGAAACCACGAGACCACGCCAGCTGCACTGCTTACCTTGGGAGAAGCGCAGGGGATGCTACAAGCTTAGCTGCATCTCTCAGTCTGGACAACCACGTCTTCCTCACCTTTGGGAGATGATCCCAAACAGCCATTGAATCCTCCATGGTGAGGAGCATGGGCTGATTTATACCACAGTTCCCAACATGGAAGATGGTCTGCAGATAAAGACCTGAGTCTACAGCATCTTCCATGAGCACAAAGCGTACAACTATGCAAGAAATCTTTTCATAATCAGGAGGAAAAAGAGAGAGAAAAAAACAACCCAAATTCTTAAACATATTCAGACTCAGCTGGAATTCGGACCAAGAGATGGACTAGCTCTTACTTATCCCCGAGGCACATTCACCCCTCTATATAATTAAGCTCTCGGGTTGTTTTGTTAGTGTTGAGAAGCAGGCTTTGCCAAAAGTCATCTGGCTTTCTCCCTTAAAACAGTGACAGGCTTTTTCCCCCTCCTTGCTAAAGAAACCTTTCAATTTCATTGCTTATGTGCTTTAGGTATAATTATTTTTTTTACCTTTCACAGTGTTATTTCCTACCCATAAAATTATACAAAAATGGTCATCAGTGAGCCTGCTGAAAAGACTAGCCACCATACATCTCAGAGAATAACCTTAATATTTATAAAAAAATAAAGACCATACTTCTTTTAAAGATCTTGCTCTAAACAAACTGAATTATTCATGCATAGAATTGTACAGCATTAGAACACCTGTTTTCAATCATGCATAATGTAAAATCACTCATTACCTCACAAGAGCCTCTACATCTCCAGCAATCAAATGGCATTGAAACAGCGAAACAGGTGCTTGGCAGGTGGATCCAAACAGATGTTGTGGGCTTGCTTGTCTTTTCTTGTACAGGTGTGGTGATCTTGTTTTCAACGGCATAATTGCTATTTGAATAGGTGATATTTAATTCTTACGTGCTTTAATATTTATTTTTGCTTCTTCAATTCCTTTTTCCACTTTGCAAACTGCACAGGCTCGGAACAGCCTATGAGATGTGCAAGAGCTCCCAGCTGAACTGCGAGGCAGAGTAATGCAGCGGAAAGTACGGTTCTTCTCGCTCAGACCTTCGTCCCACAAGCCCTGGCACGTGAAACTTTGTTCCCTTTCCAGACGACTTGTGCAAAACCACCGCAGAGACCACCAGACTCTCAAACAGGGGCCAGAGTTCTCTTCCTGAAGGGTATTTGAACATTGGGTGTATGTAGACAGGACAAACCTTCATGGAAACAATTCAAACCTGGAATGGAGATCTCTGCACATTTTTCCGGGATTCGATGATGCACAATTTAAAAGTGTCTGAAAACGCCAGCAGCCCTAGCACCCCTATGTTGTAAAGGAGTGATACACCACAAACCTTGGCTCTGCTTCTGCCTGGGCTCCTGCCTTTCATGTGGGCTCCATGGGAGAGTGACGCAGAGCGGTGGCCTTTGCTAAACCAGCCTGTGGACATGGCACTCTGCAAAAGCTGCAGAAAGCACTGGATCTGCAAGGAAAAAAAAAAAAATAAAAAGCCCCTTGGAATTTAGAGAAAAATGAACCAACAGTGGCCAAAAAGTACTTTGGTTCTTGTAGCCTTCAAGCACTGATTACTGGTTGGCCAAAGCAGACATGTTCCCACTCCTACTTCAGTTTTCAGCAGCAAAGTGGCAAATCATTAGAAACAGCTTTAAACTTGGCACCCTGTCTAACATCTCAAGAGACCAGCCAAGGACCGACAAACCACGGCAGCAGTTTATTGCTCTGACAAATGTCTTGCGCCCAGGCTGTGTTTGCTCCTCGTGGTCTGACATCTCGAGGACGGGGAGATAAACACGGGATGCAGCGACCCGCATCAGTGCTTCACACAGGTGGGTTACAGCAAAACAGTTTTTTGTGGTTAGCATATAGTGCTTGTAGGGTGTAAACAACCAACTTGTTTTACACCAAACCGCTGTGTATTACGGACCAGAGCAGTAAAGTTTCTGGACCACAATTTGCCACCGTGGGACTCGCCCCGATCGTGCAGACAGTGGTTTGCTCGGCATTGACATGCCCTAAAAACGTGCTCCAGCTCAATGCAGAGGGAAATCGGTCTCAGGAGTAAATCCAGCACATGAGAAGAGAGAAAGTGCTCTCCCCAGGTGGGTGAAGACTACCCAATTATACTGGGGAATATTTGATTCAGGATGCCAGTGGACTTCTCTCTTGAGACAAGGAAATTTAAAATCCTTTTTTTTTGGCCTAGTTTTTGTGTATCGTAGTCCACTATTTACAAACAGCAACATGGCAGGGTAAGAAAAACTAGATGTATTGATTACAGTACCCAGATATCACAAAGATAAGAGTGATATTAAGAAGACAAACTATATACGAAGTAGGCTATGTGCCTTAGTAATAAAATGACACAACCCTTACCTCTGTCATGAAGGTTGTCAAACATCTCATGACCTTCAGCTACTCAGTAATCTGTCGGAAAACATTATCACACAGGATTTTTTTCCTTTTGGTAGTTTGGATGCATACATAAATAGATAGAGAGGTGGTTGGACGGAGCATCCATAGTTCCCTCCTCTCCTCCCACTCTACGCGGCTGCGGAGGAGAACAACGTGCAGCCTGACACTGCTACTAGAGAGGTCCTCCCTCAGATAGACTGATATGCTGGAAGCATCTATACATATAAAATACATATCTATATAAAATACTAAAGATGATAATAGCAGTATTCATGGAATGTGCTCAGCATCAGTTCTTATGCCAAGACACAGAAAATAATTTGTATAAGCAAACTAATTCAATTATTCTGCCTCACTATACCATAATAATTAACCATATTTTTCAGTGTCGGATATCTCATTTTTCCTTCAGTACAATCATCTCTCATTATTTCCAAGAAAGAATGGTGAAAGAACCTGGGAAATTAGGGGATTTATTCTGGATTTACCTCAATGAAATAGGTGCTTGGATGTCAGGGTAAACGGAACAGTTAATGAATCTGTCCTGAACCAAGTATGACAGAATTTAGATGACACAATTACCTTAACAAGTAGGATACCAAGACTGATAACTACACATAAATTTGTACATGCATATATCTATATAGCTCACACTTACACAGACAAGAAGTACATCTAGGATTAATTTATGTGCTTATTCATGTGTAGCAATTAAAATATGTAGAAAAAAAAATCAGAAAAAAAAATAATTCTACCAGTACATGATGGCTTACCTGTCCAAACCGAGCACACGCCTCAAAAAGGAACCTCTTCCAGAAATGGCAGGTGCCTGCAGTGACCTCTGCGCTCCCTCCTCCACACCTGTCCTTCGTCCTTCTCCTTTGCTCCCTCTGGGGTGAGCATGTGGGCAGGAGGCCCAGTCCCAGCTGAAAAGCTGAGTGAAGGCTCAGGCTCCAGAATACCTTCCTTCAGCACGTTTCCTTAGAGACCGCAAAACTGTCTTTCTGGGTCAGATATGTGTGATTTCTAATGTTACAGAAGTTACTTTAAATGGAAGAAGAGCAGAAAGAAACAAAGGATGAATCAATGGATCTAGGATGAAATTAAAGCTCAGCAAATACTTCCCAAATTCCATTTGGGAATAATTTCTGAACATTTTTTTTTTTTTTTTAACAGAAAATATAAACTCTTACATTTGACAGAGCAGGTCCATCTCATCATCTCCGGCACAGCCTCGGCATCTACAGACATCCCCCAGTGCTCCTCCTTTGACCTCCCATCCAGCCCCAGGTGTTGGAGCTCTTCCTCATCCCAGGATGAGGTGGGTTGGTTGTTGACTGTATTTTTTTTTTTTTTTTTTTTTTTGAACATTTCCACAAAGGACTGTTTGATCTGGAGTGCTGCCTTCAGGAAATGGAGCTGCTCTCGTCCTCCTCGTAAGAACTTTTGACCACTTTTTGCTGCAGGATCTTTTCCCACATCCTTGTCTCCATGACCGGGCTTCAAAGGACACCGTGCTGCTCTTCCCTTTGACACCCCTCACCAGCTACGCCGCTCAGCTCGTGATGGGTCTCTGCAGTTTTTCTCAGCAATATCTTTCAGTTCATTCCTTGTATTTAGTTTGTGTCTCAGCTGATTGCAGAGGCAGCATGGATTGGTCTCTCCAGGACGCTTCTGATCAATTTTCTTTTCACATGAAGCATGAATTATTAACAACCAGCAGGCACTCAAAACCAACTCACTCCCTAAGTTTCCCACAGTTTAAAAAAATCTAAATAAATTAATAACTGAGACATGTTCCTCAAAAGATCGGTAAGTGTAGACTATAAAATCAAGGTAGGAGGGGAATTCCTGAGATAAAGAACTTCTAATGAAAAACATTTTTTTCATTCATGGGCCAGTCGCAGCCATTTTGTGCCTAAGGCCAAAGAAGTCATTTAGTATCTCTGCAATTCTGTTTATTCACCAATAAAATGGACATATTGCTCTTCTCTGAGAGATATTACAAGGGGTTTATGAAGTATGTGGAGAAATTAAAAGGTTTTTGTCCAGGTGCCATGCGCTGTTCGCATCTCACTTCTCTGAAATATGTGTCCAGCAGTCCCTCCAGAGCATGGCAGGCTGCATACTCATCTCTACGGTGAGAACAAAAATAGTAGATTATAGATAATTTGAAGGGGGTTTTTTTGATGACAGCAGACAGTCTTCAAACAGCAAGAATCAGTTCAGGATGTCTAGAAAGGATGAAGGTGTACCATACAAATGTACATCTACAATCATTGAAATTCTGGCAATAAAAAATGGGAACTCCCTGCTATTTAGCAGCATTCAGCCACTATTAGAAGATCCTCAAGCTGGAGTTACATGGTTTTGGTTTTGGTTTTTTTTTCTCCTTGTAATTTTAGGTACTGGGTGCTGTGGGGAGCTCAGAGGGCAGCGAAAGGAGGCTTAACACACCTCCTGTGCATGCACCGTTAGAGCTCTGGAAAATAGGGATAGATGGGAATCATCTTCCAAAATCCCCGTCGCACGAGGGAGCAAGCAGTTGGCAACTTTACTGCTTTCCTGCCCCGCACTCCCCGCAAAATGCTCCGGCTTTGTGGTGGGATAGATCAAACCCCCTGGCTGGGTTTCACACCTTGCAACACAATTACCACCACCTAAACCTCGTCCACAACCCGTGCAAGGAAATCTCCCAGCCATCACCTCAACCTCGTCTACAACCCGTGCAAGGAAATCTTCCAACCAGCGTAAACACGCTTTGGTAGTACGCACATTGCTGAAATACAGGACACTGCTTCCAGAGAGCAAAGTTGCAAATCATCCAGAGGAAAGATATAGCATTGCAAAATATAGGCAAGCTTGTAACATCCCGGGGCTGCATGGGATTTGCACCCTCTAACTGTGTGAAGTGACTCCCGCTTTACCCCTGCATCTGCGTGGGGGCACCCAAGGGCCCCTACGGGGACCAAAACCAGGCACTGGGAATAGTTATTCCAACTCTTTAGGTGTGCGTAGGTATGTTTGCATGCACATATGTGCATATATACACACACACAGATATAATAAAAATAGATATATCTAAAATATATATTTACATGCAAGGGGATGAAGCACTAAACACCACACCGGGTGCAAACCCTGCAGCCCAAACCCTCTTGATTTTCACCCAATGGCAGCGGGGCCGTGGCTGCTGGCGGCTCACGGCACGGGGCCGCCCCGGCAGCTCCGCTTTCAGCCCGACAGCTGCGGATCCCAGGTGGTCTGACATTTGAGATAGGGGCTGCGGGTAAGATTGAAGGTGTTTTAGGGGAGAAGGAGGCTGCAAATAACACCAAGCCCACATCCAGATGGAATCGTTCACGAAACAACCTGAGATACTCTATTACTGTCCATATGTCTCCCAGGTCTCCAAAGGCCATACTCCATTGATTTATTAGAAATCTTCTTTTTTCCAGCGTTGGTTCTTTCCAAAACAGAGTATAATGTGGGATTTACTATCATCTGAAATGCTCTTTTTTAAAAATCAGTTCGCTGCATCAGCTAGTCTTCAGAAATGCTTCGATAAACACCAGATGAGAAAGTAAATATTTTGAGATGGGAGCCCCCTCTTCATGTACCATTTTAACAAGTTTCTTCCTGCCACAATGAATATTAAAACATTTTATAGGGCATTTCTATGATAAATAAATGGCTGAAGGCATGGTATCAGTAGAATAAAAGCCACCAGATATAACTGTGCTAACAGTCTGCCTTACACTTATTTCTTCCTTTGCGTATAAGCCTGGAAGAATTATTTTATTGTTTTAGCATTGCAAACAGTTGTTATTAGTGTATCTTATTTATAGTCAGTTCTTTGAGGCACTATAGTAATATAGAAAAATATCAGTTATTTCATCACACTGGTGAATTTAATGAACCCGAAGGTGTGTGTTATTTTAGCACTTGCTGCAGCTCCTGTGAAAACCCAATGGTGCTAAAATCTGTAAACCTGTCACTGCTTAAGTAATAACCTTGTTAAAAGCATCTTCATTTAACTTATTTCAGCTTTTGCAGAATGCAGGTTTTATTTTATCAGTGTAGGG